>VDFB02092663.1:50330-117889 GCA_007258455.2 Sequoia sempervirens | reverse complement strand
TGTGATAGTGAATGAACCCTAATGGAATGACCTAGTGTGGCCTTGGAGGCTCATCGATTGATGGCCTTTCCTACGTCATACACTTAGAGACCTCGTAGTTCAACACGGCCAATGACTTTGTCTTGATTGATCAAATATTGAGTCATGATTTTATTTTGACAAACCTAAAAGGACTTTACCTAATGTCTTAGGGGCTCAAAGATGAGCCTTTCCTACATAGAAAATGCACAGAGACAACGTAGTTTGACTATGACAAAGACTGAGATAACTGACACGACAGACTTTGACTCTGTTTTGGGGATTTTTGACATGTTTTGATTTCTTTTGATTTCTTTAGGACATTTTCTTATTTTTATGGCTTTTTTTCAGGAATTTTATGATTTTTATGGCTTTTTTTCAAGAATTTTTAGGATTTTTAAGAATTTTTTTTAGGAACTTTTATGATTTTTAGGAATTTTTCAAGACTTTTTAGGATTTTTAGGATTTTTTCAAGACTTTTTATGATTTTTAGGAATTTTTCGATTGACAATGCCATGTGTGAGACCCACTACAATCAAGTGACAAAGGATTGCCCCGAGTCAGGTCGAGGACTAGCCAAGTTGAAGGAGATGGAAAAGGATGTGTTTGGGTTGAAAGATGGAAGGTATGCAAGATTTGAAGTAAACCATTGTCAGCCATGGAAAGAAATGGCAGGATGTTATGATGGGTGTCGTGAGGGTGTCAAATGATGGAGTTGTTTATTATGAAAAAAGGTAGATGGAGTGAAAGTAGATGGTGAAGCAAAGATTGACTACACATGGTGCCTATTTTCTAGGTTTTCACCATGGTACTTAGCCAAAGTACCACTGAAGTGGTTTTCACTATTGGACGAATTATTTCTCTTTACTTTTTTTCATATTTTTAAATTTTTTGTGTCACCAAGATGCCTATTTGCTAAGTTTTCATCAGGGTAACAATTTTTTTGTATTTTTCAATTTTTTTGTACTTTTATGGTTTTCAGCCAAGATCTTTGATGCTATGTGTAGATTTTATGGAGATGCAAACTATTGATGGGTTCTATCAATTGTTCACTGTCTGGAGTAGCGAGCTGGTAAGTTCCAGAACTTAATGTAGTAGTGATGATGTAAGGTCCCAACCAATTGGACTTGAACTTTTTGTGCTTCTCTCAGTCAAATTGATTCTTAGGATTTTCATTAAGACCAAGTTGCCAATGTCAAACTTTTGAACCATAACTCTCTTGTTATAATTGCGGCAAAGATGATTATGATATGCATATAAGTGATTCAAGGAATTTTTTCTCTGTTCTTCTAACATTTCCAGCTCATGCAGTCAATACTATCAATACTCTTCATCATCAATTAAACCCTTCATGGAGACTCTAAGAGAGGGAATTTTGACCTCGATGGACAAGATGGCTTTGGCTCCAAAGACCAAGGAAAATGGAGTGGCTCTAGTAGTCGTGCGAATGCTTGTGCGATAATCCCACAGAGCAGGGTTAAGTTGCAAATGCCAGTCATGGCCATTGTCATTGACGGTCTTCTTAAGAATTTTGATAATTGTTTTATTAGACACTTCAGCTTGACTGTTTCCATGTGGGTAATATGGCGTGGAGAAATGGTGTTGAATGTGGAAGCGTTCACGAAGCTCATGGATTTCTTGATTTTTGAAGGGATGATTGTTGTCTGTGATGATGGATTGTGGAACACCATATTGAAAGATGTTGTAGTTGAGGATGAATTTGGAAATATTCTTGCGGGTTGTGTATGTGAGGGGGATGGCTTTGATCCACTTGGTAAAATATTTAGTGGTGGTGATAATGAATTTATAGCCATTGGATGAGCTGGTGGGATAGATTTTACCCACGAGGTCGAGTCCCCATTGTGCAAAGGGCCAAGGAGAAGTAATGGACCAAAGTTCTTGAGTTGGTGCATGAATCAAATCACTATGTACTTGACATTGACGACATGTTCTAACAAATTGAAGTGCATCTTTTTCCATTGTCATCCAGTAATACCCAAGTCTTATAACCTTCTTAGCTAAGGTTGGGCCACTTGAATGAGATCTACATATACCCTCATGTACCTCATGTAAATTTGTTTGTGCTTCATCAGTGTCGAGACATTGAAGAAGGGTACTGTCAAAGCTACGTCAGTATAAGGTGTCACTAATGATGGTGTAACAGGTGGCTTTATGGATAAAGGATTTATGTTGGTTATTGGAAAGGTTTGGTGGAAGGGTATGGGATTGGAGGTAGTCATAGATGTCTTGATACCAAGGTGAATTGGGACCAACAAGTGCACAAACCATTTCTAACTTAGGAATGTCATAAGCAAGGACCAAAAGTTGTTCCACTAAGAACTCAAATTGCAACATGTTGTTGGGAATGTCTAACAAAGATCCAATCATAGCCATTGCATCTGCTGCCTTGTTTTGTGCCCTAGGAATTTTCTCAAACACAAGAATGTGGAAATATGACTGAAAGCTATCAACCATGCATTTGTATGGAATCAAATTTTCATCCTTGGTGTCATATTCATCATTGACCTGGTTGATGACCAACTAAGAATCGCCAAAGAATAGCAGTGTTTTGATTTTCCATTTTATAGCCATTTAGAGTCTTGTGACAAGTGCCTCATATTCTACAACGTTGTTTGTACATGAGAAAGTTATTTGGAATGACTTAGGAATGGATTTTCCTTGTGGTGTGATGAACAATATACCTGCTCCTGAGCCATGACCAGTATGAGACCCATCAAAATAGAGCTTCCAAGGTGTTTTAGGCTCTGCATGAAAGATATATTCATCAGGGAAGTCTTCTACCAAAGGGTGATCATCTTGTACAGGTGCATCTACAAGTTGATCTACTTTCACCTGTCCTTTTATAGCTTTTTGTTCCACATATTGTATGTCATATTCACTCAATATCATAACCCATTTTTCCAACTGACCTATTAGTGCTTCCCTACTAAGGAGATACTTCAATGTATCAATCTTTGCCACTAGTTGTGTTTGGTGGTTCAACATATAATGTCTTAATTTCTAGGCAGTGAAGACAACTACAAGTCAAGCATGTTCTATGGGTGTGTAGTTGAGTTCATATCTGACCAATGTACAACTGATGTAGTATATAGCCCTTTCTTTCTTATCATGATCATTTTTTGCAAGCAATGCCCCCATTGCTAAAGTCCTTATAGAGATATACAAAATTAGAGGTTTTCCCTCAATGGGTGGCATTAGGACAGGTCGTTTCAATAGATAGTCTTTGATCTATTGGAAGGATGCTTGACACTTGTCGGTCCACACAAAGGGGATGCCTCTGCATAGGAGGTATTGGAATGGTTGGCATTTTTCTACTAATTGTACAATGAAGCACAAGATGCACTATACTCTGCCTTGCAATGTCTTAGCTCACTGATTCCTTTTGGTGGAAACATGTCTAGTATTTCTTTCACTTTAGCATTATCAACTTTAATGCCTCAGTGAGCAAACATGTACCACAAAAATTTTCCTAAAGTCACATCGAATACACACTTCTTAGAGTTCAAGCGAACCTTGTATTCTTCAAGCCTTTTGAAAATTTTTTCTAGCACATTAAGATGATCACTGTGTGTCAAAGACTTTGCCAAAAGGTCATCCACATAGTCTTCCATTAGATGTGCATAAGGTCATGAAATATTGTTGTCATGGCTTCTTGATATGTGGCACCTACATTATTGAGACCAAAAGGCATGATGTTCAGCAGTAGGTACCCCAAGGGCAAGTGAATGTTGTTTTATACTGATCTTCAAGAGTGATTTGAATCTAATTGTAACCTAAGAAACCATCCATGAGGGACAACATCTCGTATCCTACTATAAGGTCCACAATGATGTCTATTTGGAAGTGGAAAGTCATCCTTTAGGAATACCTTGTTTAGATTACAAAATTCTATATAGATGCGTATTTCACCATTTGGCTTAGTGACAGGTACGAGGTTTGAAATCTAGTCAACGTAGTCTATTGATCTTATGAACCTTGTGTCTAGCAATTTATTCAACTCAACTTTGACTACTAAGGCAATTTGCGGGTTCATCTTTTGTAACTTTTGCTTGACTATTTTAGCATTTGACAGTAAAGGAAGATGGTGCAAAAATAATGTTGGATCCAATCCAAGCATATTAACATAAGACCAAGTGAAATTGATCTTATGTTCTGAGAAGAATTTTTGAAATTCAAGCTTTTCTTTGTCTATCAAAGATACTACAAAAAGAACTATTTTGGGATCTTTTGGTGTGGAAATATTAACTTCTATGGTGTCCTCAATGAGCATTGCCTATTTTTCTTGTGTAATGGGAAGAAATTCCAATCCTCCATCCTTGGGTTCCTCAGAGAGGTTTTCACCCTAGGATACGTCCTTTATTTTTACTTTTGTGTCATCAGAAGGTGCCTTGTGGTTTTCACTTAAAAACATGTTTTTTTAAATTTTATTTATATTATTTTTGTGGCCAGACGATTGCACATTCTCCCCAAAGTATGTTGCATAATATAAATCTATAATGAACCCAACTGTATGGTCCCCACTTGGTATTCCTTCATAGAGTCCCATGAATTCTACAATAGCTTTGTCATTCTTTAAAATGTCCATAATAGGTGGGCCTTGTTGATCCCAATCAATGAGTTGTGGGTAGACAAGGGATATACCATCATCAGTATTGGAAAATGGTGGGGATGATGCAGACAGAGGTGGAAATGTTAAAGACGGAATTGGCATCCTCAAAGTCCCATTCAGATTCTATCCAGTAGTCATCTTCACTTGATTCAGGCAAGTCAGACTCATTGGAAAAATACGGGACAAATGGATTAGAGTCATGGTCAATAGTGTCATGTGGCTAGTCAAAAGAGTCAGAAAGATGGTCAATAGGGTCAAATAGCCAGAAAAATGAGTTGAAATGATGGTGAATAGGATTATATTTTGGTTTAGGTTTTTCATCATCACGAGGCCAAGAGTATCCTACCTATTCTTCTCTTTTCAATGGGACTTTAGGAGGGTCTTTATGAAGTTCAACTTTAAACATTTGTTTGAATCTTTCATCAAAAGAAGGCTCGTCGGGTTCTAAAAGCATTTCTTCAAGGGCATAATCACTCGGGGACCTTTGAGAACCAAATTCCCACTCATGTGAGTCAATTTCGGTAAGGTAATATTCAATAGTCTTGACACTTTTAGAAACATTCACACTCTCACCTGAAAGTATATTGGTACATTGATCATTAGTTTCGAGTAGCCCAAACCCTAACCCTAGATACTTTGGTCTTATAGAAAGCATTATAAGTTCTCTCATTCTAATCTTTTCTTTACCAAGGCCACTAGTTTTGTCATGACCTTTTTCCTTCATCATGTCATAGCCTTTTCCATATTGTTGTACTAGTAATGGTGGTGGGTTTTCCATCTCTTTGTAGATGCATGCTGATATGTCTTCAATGTCTTCTTTGTCCAGTTCTGCCCATTTTGTAAAAGTCATTTTTGGAGGAACTTTAAAAATCTCTTTGGGCTCTATTTGTAAACAAGGCCTACCATAAGATTTTGGGGACTTGGGTATTTTAGTGATACAATTGGTCATGTTCAACTTGTACTCTCCGTAACCTTGATCCTGGATCTTAATATTAGGGTCAAGTTTTAGGACGTTAGAAGGAGATGGTATGGTGGAAGACAAAGGAGTGGATGTGGATGATTTGGCGAGTGTGGATGGGTTGATGTATTTAGAATAAGTGGATGTTGAAGCTTCATGGTTAATTGGCACTTGGTGTTCAGAAATACCTCTCAAATTAGTACAATACTGGAAGGGATTAGGAAATCTAGGTATGGTAGTTTCAGTTTCATCGAAATGAAACTTCAAGCATTGGTGGTAAGTAGATAGTACAAATTTTAAGGCATGAATCTAGGGTCAACCAAGTAAGATGTTGTATGGTGGATCAAGATCCAGGACTTGACATGTTGTATCCACAATGACCGGCCCTACTCGAATAGGAAGTGTGATAATTCCCTTAGAGGAGTGTTCCTCATCATCATACACCTTTATGACAATACTTTTGGTAGCGTCTGCATAACCATCAGAGAGGCCTAGTGCTTTGACCAATTTTAGGGAGCATATATTTATACCTTCTCTACCATCTACTAAGACTTGTCTAACCTTATGTTTTTGGATGAATACTTTTATATGCAATGCATCATTGTGAGATGGTTTAGGTGAAGAATAGTCTCGATCTGAAAAGGTAATGTGATGGAGAGTAGCCAAGTATTCGACCATGGCTTCAAATTGATTGAAATCAATGTCAATTGATATAGAAGACTCCTATAAGACCTTATCAAGTATTGCTTTGTGTGTAGGTGAAATGCGTAGCAGCTCGAGTATGGATATTTGAGCGGGCATTTTTCCCAATTGGTCAATAAGATTAAATTATCCTTTGGGTTGTGACTATTTGGAAGATGGACTGGGTATTGTGATCTTTGGCTATCTAGCAGGAGGACCATCTATTGTGACTTTTCCTCCATGGGTGGTGACATTACACTCAAGATTTTTCTTAATGGTGATAGTATTGACATGTTTGTCAGTAGCTCAAAGGTGATTAATAATGAGTCCATCAGAATAATCAAAAGTGGTGCGAATGTAATTGGGTCGATTGTTATTCTTTGGACCTGACATGGAGGGGTTCCCTAAACCATGATATTGCAATGGGTTTTTATGAATTGTATGGTTCGAGTTTGAAGTAAATTGTTGACCATCTAGTTCAATGGTACGATTTTCAATAAGATCCTATACGAGATTTCTTAATTGTCTACAGGAAGAATTTTTATGCCCATTTGCTCAGTGGTAATCACATAATGCATTGTCATCCCACCAATATGGCTTGAATTGACCTAGGTCATATGGCTTAGATTCTAGAAATGTGATGACATTCTTTTGGAGGAGCTTCTTAAGGACCACTTCAATTGGTTCACCTGAAGAGGTGTGTGTATATCTTTCTGGAAATTGTCTTGTTTGACGTGGTTTCCCTTAGTTTTGATTGTTTTGGATGGCATTTGTGGTAGGTTTCGGTGTGGTCACTAGTGCATTTTGCAGTTGAGCTCCTTTGAGTGTGATTGCAGGACCTATTGTGTTTACTACTTTAGCGTCAACAATGCCATCATTGGTGATATGTTTTTTTTTACCCAGTATTTTCTTTTGTCAGCAGGTGGGTTTGGATTTCTGTTCTTGTTGCCATATTTGAGTTCTCCTTTTACAATAAGGGATTTTTCAAGTTGGAATCCTTTTTCGACTAGGTCCATGAAATTGGTGCAACAATGAACTTACAAATTATATTTCAATGGGCCCACAAGGTTTTGGACAAACATCTTTACTTTTTCCTTTTTTGGTATTTCAATAGGGCATCAACTTTCTGAACTCTGATATCATTGGAAAAATGGGATGAATGTTTCACCTATGTCTTCTTGAGTAGTCGTACATAAATTGGCAATGGTAACATCGCTGTCAATTTTATAGGTGTAATTTTGTACAAATTTATCAGCAAGTTCTTCCCATGACTTTATTCCTTTAGGAAAGGTAGCAAATCATTCCAGTGTGAGACTCACGAGACTTCTAGGGAAGAGCCTCATCAAATAGGTATGTGCATATGCAATGTCCACATAATTGGTTGTAAATTCTCTTATGTCCTCAAGGGGATTAGTTTTTCCTTTGTATTTGGAGAAATTGGGTACCACATATCCTAGAGGGAACTGTGGCATGTATAAACTTTTTTCAAATGGGTATGGGCATAATTCATAGGATGTGTGGGTTTTTTTGTGGGACAATTTCATGTTCTCCATTTTTTTTGCAAGGTCGCAAGTTGAGCTATGAGTGCATCAATTATAGGGTTGTTTGTGGCATCACACATGCTGGTAATGGGTATTCCATGAGTTCCCACTTGGTGTGATGATGTGTTCTGATTTGGGATGTATTGTTGTGACATGTATGATGCATTTTGGTTTGGAAATTGTTGGTATTGAGAATTTTGATTAGGAATGTGTTGTTGTGTATGGATGTGTGATGCATGTGGGAATGTGCACTCCAGCAGTGTTGGTTTGTATTTGTGGAATATGTTGTCCTTGAGTGTTTTGATGTCCAAATGGAGTCATGTGTTGTGTTATTTGATTACCTTGTCCAAATTGGTAAATGTGGCCATGTGGAATGTTTGAGTTTTGTGTTTGGGAGATATTGGTGTTGGTATTGATTTGTGATGAAGTATTAACATTTGGTTGAGGTCCTTGAATAGTGATTCATCTTTTATTCCTCCCAAAGGGGTTGAATGAGTTTGTTCCTATGGCATTAGTTGAAGACCCAATCAAAATATTTGATGATGTTGTTCCCATAGCACTAGATGAAGATCCAAATAAAAATTGTGATGAATTCATCCCCATTGTATTGGTTGAAGGCCCAAAGGTAGCCCCAATAGTTTGTGATGAAGTTGTTGACATTTGAGGGATGGCTTGTGAGATGGATTGTGATATGGTTAATGTTCCCCCAATAGAAGTTGTGTTGACCATGTTAGAAGTGTTTTGAGTGGAGGTTCCCATGGAAGTAGCATTGATGGTGTTTGTTGCACCTTGTGTTGTGACACCAATGAGAGTATTTTTTTGCACTATGTTGTGGTGTCGAAAGAGGCTAATTGGTGTTAGAGGTATTGTTTGCATTATAATTGAGAGATGTTGCTCTTAAGGTGTTAATGTTGAACCCTCGTGGAAATTTGTCCCTTTGGTGTAAAATCATGGCTAGATATCTCTTTGAATCTTGCAAGATTAATTCCTCCACAAAGGAAGCCACGTCGGGGTTTGAGTGAAAACTTCTAAGTCTTCCACAAATACTTGTCCATTTTCATATCTATGTATAAATTGTTCAAAGGGGTTGTGTGAATAAAATGCCATGTTCATGTCACTAAAAGGGTTGATGAAAGGTGCCCCCATGTCTTCATTTAGGTTCATGTCATTAGAAAAGTTGTAGGGATTGGTGTCTTGTCCAAAAGGGTCCATTTTTCTTCTTTTCCTTTGGAGCCTAGTCTCAACCATATATGGATTTTCTCAAATGAGGGAGGATAAGTGATGACCAAATCTAGGAATGGGAATGTTATGACACTATGTTTTTGGACTTTTAAAATAAGGGATGCAATGCAAATGCAACTATATTTTGGTGTTTTTGAAATAAGGAATGTAATAGTGACAATGTTTGTCTAAAAGGGGATGTCAAATGTAAAGTGACAATGAGGACTAAAATGAAAATGAAAGGTATGACACTATTTTTTTGGATTTTTGGAATAAGGGATGTAAGAAAATGATAATAAGGACTAAAATGAGTGATGGAAGACTAAATTTTTTTAAGATATGACAATGCAAAGGTCTAAGGTGCAATCAATTTTGATGGACTTTTAGGAAAGGTTTACTTAACCACTCAAAGCTTGGACAATGTCTCAATTTGGATTATCAAAGGACTCTTTTCGTAGGAGTAAATGAAAGGACAAGATGATAAACTGAGGTTTCCTAACTAGACTTGAGTTAGAAAGGTCTCACAAAAGGACAATGACTAAAGGAAATGATTTTGATTTAGTCCAATGATAACCTACTTATGAAGGAAAATAATTTCGCAAGGTATGGAAAGTTTTCCTATTCCAAAGTCTACAAAAATGAGGACCTAAGGACTTGTTTGTGATGGATCCTAAGGTGCAACTAAAAATTTGCAAAGGTGGACCTATGGTAAAATGTAAGCTAAAAGATAAAAAGATGGGTGATTTCAGAAATTCCTTTTCTGGTTTTGAATAGAGGAAACTGGAAAAATGCATTTGAAAATAGTTTGAAAATTTTTGGTCTCAAGTTTGGACAGTTATAGGGATTTTCCAAAATTCTAGGCAAATGTGTCATTTCAAGTATCAAATGTGTTGCAAAGTCGCGAATGCATTTCAGTTTCAGTATATGCGTGGTTTTGGATAGTAGATGCGGTTCAATAGATTGATTGCATTTTTTTGTGAATCAAATGCATTGCAATATAGTCAAATGTGTCACTTCAGGTTACAAGTGCAGTTCAGAAAGGCAAGTGCATTTTGATTTTAGCATATGCTTTGTTTTAGATCTCAGATGTGGTTTAGCAGAGCAATTGCATTGTACAATGAGGTAAATGTGGTGCGCTATAGTTAGATGCATTTTTTGGTTTGTCAAATATGGCTTAGTAGGTCAACTGTGTTACAGAGATTCTCAGATGCATTGTATAGAGTCTAAAGTTTGGTTTCCTTGCAATGTTTTGGAAATTTTTTTAGGTTGTTTCAATTTAAATGTATTGTTCCAAATTTGTGAAGGAATTTTTTATGTGTCCATTTTTTAGAAAACACAAGGTTTTGTCTTTGAATGTTGAAACAAACACAATGAATACAAACACAAACCTAGGGTTGGCAAGCACCATATTCACTAGATCCCACACGGATTTTTCTCCAGCCACACTTATTCTTAGTGGGTGACTTAGAAGCTTGGCCACACTAGCTCCCCCTTACATTACACTCACTTCTCGGGTCAACCAAGCTTCAATCCCTCAAAAATCTCCCATGATAGGCTCTTCATCTCTAATAAGAACTATGAGAATGTGGGTGCCTTGGAAATGACCGTTGTTACACCAGCAAATAGAAGGGTTTTTCAAAAACTACACAAAAGGATTCTAGTGAATACTTAGGGATATGGCACCTCTTGAGCATACAACAAGCCACTTAAGGCTTTAACTAATCTACTAGGGGATCTTATAACTTTAAAAGAAAAAGGTAGGTACTCATTTTTGAATGACACTGCACAGATAATGCCTACATATCATGAGGACTTGATGGTTTACTCTTATCCTTTTATATACCGACCCAAATGAAAAACTAACTAGAGTCATTCCCTCTTTTGAGGCAGGCCCCTCTAAGGTTAAACAAAAGCAAGAAAAATATGTTTTTTATCACCCAAGATTGCAAGAAGCACAAAGGGAGTGCATACACAAACACCTTTTCCTCACACTCGCATAATGTTAATTTTTAAAACCCAAATTGAAATGTGGGGGTGGTAAAGTAACAACCTATTAGTGTTTTTGTTTCTCAAGATCACACAAAGCACAAGAGAATTGCATACACACTTAAGAGGCAATCACTACAACACAAGACACACAAGACACTTGTTCATTTTAAACCTTATTTAGTTGTGAGACAAACAAGGTTCATTTTAAACCAATGCCATGAAAAATGCATGTAAATTTTAGCCTTGATGAGTTTCAATGTAGATTGTGTTCATTTTAAGCCCATGAGTGAATATGCATGTCCATTTTAGACCCATGAAATGTGAATGCAAGTTGTAGTTTTCTTGTTTGATTTAGGATTGTAAAAGAACTAGAAAATCATCAATAAACAAAGGTTAGACTCCTTTTCTAGCTTGCCACATGCTATAAACAACATATTAGTAACCCCAAAAATATCTAACCTACTAAGTTGAAAGAAGAAATCTGGAAATTCTGTCAAAAAATTTGAAAACAAAATTTTACCAGGTAGAGGCATTGTTCTACAGAGCAAATGTGTCACAAAACCAAAAGCTAGAATTTCCCAGGCAGATGTGTTGTTCTGCAGAGTGAATGCATTGCAATAGTCAGATGCATCGGTCGGGCCTACAGATGCATATCAGGAAATCAAATGTGTCATTCTGTCAATCAGATGTGGCTCAAAAATGTAGATGTGTCATTCTCGAAAGTGAATGTGTCACGATGCAGTGATTACAGCTCAGAAAGTTGTAGATGCAGCGTTCTGTACCTGTACCTGCAAAAAAGATAAAAAGTTGTATGTAAATCTACAAAAAAGGAATGTTTTCACATCAGGTTCACCAATGTAACTAAGGAAAAAAGTTAGGTTAGCATAAAATAAGATGCATAATAAAAACCCTAGCTAAACAAGGAAGTAAACAAGGAAGTACAAAGGAGGAAAATGCATAAGAGAAAGGAAATATTTTACCAAAATTCTTCAAGCCCTCCATGATTGACCTCCATTTCCCTTCTCCATTTTCTGCAATATTATGTTTTCCCTCATATTTTTGATGAGCAACCTATGACTATGACTATGTCCTAAGCAAATATTGAAGGATTCTATCCTAAAGTTGCAAATGCACTCAAAAATTTCAAGTATGAAGAAAGTCTAAAGTCTAAAGCATGAATTCAAGAGCATGAAGTTTATGAAGTGTGTCAAATGAGGCTAAAATTTCCTTTTTATAGAAAAGCCAATTTTAGATGAATGACCAAGATTGAAAGTTGAGAGATTCCCTAAGATCAACGGTTGAAATTAAATGTGACAATCCACAATTGAGGTTAGGGAAAAATTAGGGTGAAATTTAAAATGAAGGGCTAAGATTAGATTTTAGAAAAATCAAATCAATGGACTAGGTTGCCTGTGACAAGAGGATATTAGGCATGGAAAAAGAGGTTGTTGGAAAATCAAATAATAATTTAAAATTATTTTATTTAAAGGCTAAGTTGACCTTTTGAATTAAAAAATAATTTAATTCAAAAGTGGTGGGGCCATGTGACGGTAAATAATGATTTTAAATTATTTACTTGGAGAGAAAATAGAAAGTGGGTAATTTAAAATAAATGATTTTATTTAAAATTAAATAAATTATAAAAAAATATTTAATTATAGGAGGACATTAGAAATTAATGATGTATTTAAATAAATAAATAAATAAAGTTTATTTATTTAAATAATCAAGAAGAAATAGTAGCCAAATGATAATTAAATAAATTTATGAATTTATTTAATTATGGAGAGACATAGGAAATTAGCAATGTATTTAAATAAAATAAATATAATTTATTTATTTAAATAGTCAAGAGGAATAAAAGATGTGAATTAATTAAATAATTGAGAATTATTTAATTAATAGTTCAATTTGGACAGTAGGACATAATTAAATATTTTAATTATGCTAAGAAGAAATAAGGGGAAAATAAAGTTCACAAGCCTAGGTCAAAATTTTGTGTCTGCAATATATAATATATAATATATAATATATAATACAAAATACAAAATATATAATATATAATATATAATATATTAGTATATAGTATATATTAATATATTATGTATTATTATTAATAATACATAATATTATAAATAATGCTTGTAACAGATATCCGTTACAAACGGGTATCTATTTTTATGGCAAAATCAATAGGTTCGGGATTTGGCTCAAGATTGTCATACTTGGAAAGTCAACTAAAAATATGTGTTTACAAAATTTCTTTAGTTTTCTAAAGTGCACCCTTGTGGCTAGCGATTTTTTTATTTGAATTTGATGAAACAAAAAGGGTTTATTGAATAAATTATCTTTCCACCAATATAAGATATGACTTATTTTGAATTTAATACATAATTATTATTGATTTTCTACATACATTACAATTAAAGTCTTGATTGATAGGTTGATTGAGAAACTTTTATAATTTTCAAACTATTTCATGTTTATCAAATATAAAAGATGTGTCACATTCTATGCTTCTCATACTATAGGATAAAAAAATAAATTTCATAATTTTTTGACCAAGTTATGGTGGTCAAACAAACACATTTTAATAATTTTGAAATGTTCTAATAAAAAAATCATAACTAATTATTTACTTGCAAAAAGATTAAAAAAAAAAATGTGGCACATCCAGGCATGTGTCCTCTGCTTATATTGAATGTTTTAGAATTTATTTTTTTTGTTGCACTTAGGTTGGTCAAACATACATTTGATTTTTATCTTTATTTTCTGACAATTTAGTACTACTGCATTGAAATTTCAAAATTTTCATAAAATAGATTTACTTTTTTCCAAAAAAGGACTAGTAGCCTAGAAACTACATTCAATTTCCTACAAATTTTATTCTTACATATTTTTCAAATTATGTTTTTGATTATATAAGCAACATTTAGAGGGTGTTGTACCCTTTACACGTCAAGCCCAAAGGGCCAAAAAATAGAAAAATCATTAAACATCAAAAAATATTTTTAGTAACAGCAGATCAGAGACACATAGCCAAATAACAACAAAGACACAACACAACATAGACCCAACCACTAATTGTCCACACTCTCCCATTTATTGACCAGGAGGTTTAACACATCATCTCCAATCTAGTTGGGGCCTTCATTCTTAGTGTTCTTGTCCATTTCCTCCTTAACAACATCTGAGAGAGTGAAAGGCGACCTATGAATCATTTTGATAGTGAATCAAGCCAGGCCATTAAATTTACAATTCAACTTAGCAACCTGCTCCTACAGCACACTGAGCTCATCCACCTTGCCTTCGTTGCTTTGAATTTCCACATCAGCACTAGCCATAGTATCTAATGAATTGGTAGAGTCTTCTTGAAGCATCTGGTTCAAATCAGAGAAGTGACTAGGGTCTTCTATGGGTCCTTTATCCTTCACCTTCACAATAGCTTTAATGCCTTCAATTCTACCATCAATATGAGCTGATTTATTGGAGATATCATCCATAGGGGCCCCTTTCTTGTGTTTCACCAACTTGTGGGATCTTCTCACACTCATTTGTTTCATCCCCATCTCAAAGCTAGCACCCACCACAGTATCTCCCTTAGAATCTTTTTCCTCTACACTTTTACTTCCTTAGTGACCGAAAGAACCCTCGAAAGCTAAGGTACATTTTTCCCTTTCTTCTTAGTAGCTAGTCTATTGGCCTTCTTGTGTTTCAGCTCACATAGCCTAGTCATAGCACTCAACTGGGCCAACTCCACCACATTTTTCTTTTTCTTCAAGGGAGAAGTGGCTAAAGTCTCAATACCAAGATCATTTTCAAGGATGGGGGATTTCCTCTTCAAGCCCTTTGAAATAATAGGGGACGGGTTTTCAGGGTTAATTTCTAAGGATTCCAACTCTTCCACACACATAGCCAAGATGGGATTGGGAGGGACCAAAGCTGAATGAAATTTGTAGAGCCTATAGATTAGGCCCTGATGCAGTGGTAATGGAGGCAGAGAATCAGGGTTAAGAGTGGAAATCTCTTGGGACTCTTTGATGGAACTTTCTAGAGAAGAAAGCAAAAGGAAAGGGAAGCTATGCAACATCTTGTGCCTTAAGTGATTTAATAGCGGTAAGTGGTAAAAATAAAATACCTTGAATCTACCCTCAAGGGTAACATATTTCATGATGGCAAGGTAGACCTTATCCCAGGGTTTAGGCAGCGCTTCGCGATCAAAACCCGACTACTTTTTCACCTAATTCTCATTTTCCTTGAAGAACGTGTTTAGACTCACCAAGTCCTACGTTTTGGTGTGAATTTTATACTTCATACCCTCATAGGAAAGGCCAATAGCCTTACCAATCACCTCTTCATCCACATCAAAATCTATGCCACCCATGGTGACCTGCCTATCCTTCCAAGAACTAGCAAATCAGGTCGATAACATCTTGTCATGGCCCATAATAATTTCCAATAGCAGCGCAAGACCGCCTTCTGAAGAAATATTCCAAGCCAGTGGGTCCTAGCGAAACTATTTGCAATTTTTCAGCTTAGTCTTAACTCTATCTCTGCTCATCATGACCCATAGCACATAGTAAAAAAAATAATAATGCTAGAAAATAGATAGATCATTGGAGAGATTATCGTTACTTAAATAAACTTTACACCACCAACTAGGATGAAAAGGCATAATAAAGGTAGTGTGACATTTACATGCTTTGATGGTGATTCATGATGACAACAACATCGTTGGCCCATAATCATCACAAGGGAACCAAAAATTAAAACAATTAGTTATAATAATGGAATCCATACTTAAATCCATAGTGCTAATCAACTTAAAGAGCTTACGCAATCCCCAAATCCATATGAATGCGAGGGAAAGATTTGAAATTTTCAAGTACATTAGATAAAATCTAAGGTGAATCAAGAGATGCCTTAATTTGGAATTATTAAATAAGATGGTGAAGTACATCCTTTTACACAAACTCCATATGTTGTACCATTGGAAAGGTAGCCTTGTAAAGGTTAGAGGTCCCACCAAAAATGATTATGAGATAAAATACCCACATGGCCACCCATTTGATCCTAGACACCTTACCCATCCAAGACCAAACCATCCAATGATCCATCAAGGAATGCCACATGTACCTAAAAAAAATATGATAGATTAATCATTAGTAATAGAGTAATTCCTCTGCTCTAAAATGATTAACATATGAATAAACACTGGTAGAACTTCTATCTTTTTCCAACATTTGAAAATCTGTTAGGTGGACCCCAAGTTGGCGAAGCCATTATCCACCTGGTTACCTTCCCAAAAGATATGAGATAGGTGATATCTTTCAAATTTAGAGATTAGAATATTAATATCCAAAATAATATCCCTTAAGTTCCAACCAAGTAGATGGCCCAAATTAATAGAGGAATCCGCTTCAATCTCTAGATTCTTAATACACAGAGTGATATCAATCTTGATGCCCTTGAGCAGGGCTCAAGACTCTACCACCATAGAAGAGTGAACACCTATACCTCCAGCATACCCAGCAACCAAGTTTCCCTAGCAGTCTCTTATAACGCCACCTATACTAGCCAGATCAAGGTTCCCCTTGGCCACACCATCAAAATTTAGTTTAAACCAACCCTTAATCAAAGGTTTCCAAATGGTGTTTTTCCTAGCAAGGGATTTGGAATTATCAAAGGAATCATTACCAAGCATAATTTTCCAGGATTTAGCCATCTTGATCTCCCAAATAGCTGG
This sequence comes from Sequoia sempervirens, assembly GCA_007258455.2. Classification (NCBI taxonomy): domain Eukaryota; kingdom Viridiplantae; phylum Streptophyta; class Pinopsida; order Cupressales; family Cupressaceae; genus Sequoia; species Sequoia sempervirens. The sequence continues at coordinate 101,105 of VDFB02092663.1, read as the reverse complement.
GGCAGTGTCTGGTGGTTTCCACTTGAGAAAGGAGAAAATTTCAAAAATAAGTCTTGAATCACAACCAAACACTTCCTTTAGACTCTTCTCAATGCCACATAACACCCTGTTGTTCCTTTCCTTCCAGATGCACCAGCAGATGATGGGGGGAATTTTCCTCCAAATTTCCAAGGGAAGAGGGTGATGGAAAGGACCATTCCACCCCTCCATAAAGGAAACCAAATATTTATTCAAGGTCCAGCATGTCGCTAACTTTTAAAAAGCAAGGTCCAAGACACCAATAGTAAACAGACAGTGGAGAAGCATATGATCCATGATTTCTTCATTGTTTTTACACAACAAGCATCTGTTTGAGATTTGGAATCCCCTCTTTCTTAGATTATCTTGGGTTAGGATCCTATTGTGGCAAGTCGTCCACCAAAAGAAATTTATTTTAGGAATCAAGTGATGGTTCTAGACATTTTCCATAACTTACTCTATAGGCCCTTGTCCGACAACAAACCGTAAGTCGTCTTGACAGTCAAATTTCCCTTACTATCCAAGGCCCAAAAGAAATCATCTTCCACATCCAAAAGAGGTATTATGTACTAAGAGAGTAAGACCTGTAAGGAAGATGCTAGACATTTTAGGTTAGGGGAAAGAGGGCCATAGGAGCCAATATCTTTTCAACACCTAGCACCCTACAATCCATGAATGTAATCACACTTTCCTACCAAAGAACCGAGTAGTAGGTTCCATTATATTTTTGAACTCCGAATAGGCCAAGGGGAAGTCTAAGAGCCAAGAATCTTCCCAGAAGTGGATCTTACTACCTTTTCCAAGCTTCCATCTCAGGCCAGTCAGTAGAAGCTTCTTCATTTTGAAAATATTATTCCAAGCTAAAGACCCACGGGGATGATCATTATCAATACATCTAATTAGGGGACAGTTGGCCAAGCATTTGGCTTTCATTATTTTGCACTAGTCCTTTTTATCTCTTAACTAGTCCCACCCCACTTAAGCAAGCAAACCCTTGTTGGAAGAAAGGACTTTCCTAATGCCTAGCCCCCCTAAGCTTCAAAAGGAAAACTTTCTCCTAGCTAACAAGCAACATCTTTTTATCCTCCATACTAGACCATAGAAAGACTCTCTGAATCTTCTAAAACTTCTCAGCAATGTTACTGGGCATTTTGAACATGGAAATAAAATTAACAGGTATTTCTTGGAGAGCAGCAGTGAGGAGCTACAACTTGCCTGCATGACTCGAGAGAGAACCTTTCCACCCACCAAGCTTCCTTTGAACCCTTTCAAGAACAAAATTCTAGAAGTTGAGAGTAACTTCCTTAATAGCTAGGGGAAGGCCAAGGTAGACTGAAGGAAGAGTGACACTCACACAGCTTGACAATGTGGTCACCCTAACCTGCAGTCCAAGAGTGCAGTGAAAGAAATAGATCATACTTTTATTATAATTGATGCATTGACCAAAAAAAGCCACATAGAGATTGAGGCAACATTTCCACTTTTTGTCTTCCACCACCAAAGCTTTCCCGAATTGTATAGTGTCATCCACAAATTTTTGAATAGTAATGGGATCAAGGGTGGAGACCAATTTGACACCCTTGATGGAACCCTCTGACAGCATACTCACCACATTCCTACTCAGCACTTCAGCCACCATAATGAATAAATAAAGGGATAGGGAGTCTCCCTGTTTGATTCCCCTCCCAGCCTCAAAGAAACCTTGCGACACATCATTGAACAAAATTGAATACTTCACTATGGAGACACATTCCATAATGATATTGATAACTTTTTTATTAAATCCAAACTTAACAAGGACTTTGGGGAGAAATTTCCATAGAAATTTATCATAAGATTTGGAAATGTCAAGCTTAAACACCATGCTAGGGTTGTTACACTTATCCACAGAGTACAGAGTTTCATGGGTGGATAAGGAAACATCCAAAATATTTTGGTCAAAAACAAAACCTTTTTGACTAGGACCAATCATCTTCTCTAAGAGGGTTTTCAAATAGTTCACCAATATTTTGGAGATATTTTTAAAAATATTGCAAAGACTAATAAGACAAAAATCAAACATGGTTAAAGGGTCCTCATATTTGGGGACCAAAGCTATGAAGGTGTGGTTCAGTTGTTTAAGCAATTTACCAAACTTGAAAAATTCCCTAGTAGCAAGAGTAAGGTCCTCCCCCACAATCTCCCAAAAGGTTTGAAACAAAGCTAGGGGGAAACCATCGAGCCCACGGACTTTATAGGAACCCATACCAAACAAATTAGACCAAACCTCCTCAATAGAAACCTCCCTCAAAATTGAAACATTATCCTTGTGGGAAATAGGAGTAGGAAGAGGTTCCAACAACAGATCAACCAACCCAGGGGCAAGAGCCTCTAAAGGAAGCGAGTAAGCCTATTGGAAGTGATTAGCAACTAATAGACCAATTTGTATGGGATTAGTAACTTCATCCCCAACGTTGTTTTTTAGTTTTTTTATCTGATTCATTTTTCTATGTTTAAGAGTTGACACATGGAAGAAAGATGTGTTTTGATCCCCCTTAGCAAGCCATTGTATTCTAGACTTTTTCTTCTAGAAGACCTCTTCTTTCTTTAATATTTTGTCCCATTCCAATCGCTCCTCCTTCTCTTGTTGGACCGTCAAAATACTATTATCACCATCCTCCATTCTTTTTTGTAACTCACCAAGTTTGTTAGCCAAGACCCATTTTTGATGGAACACATCACCAAACACATGCTTATTTTGCCCTTTGACCATATATTTGACATGTTTGAGCCTTTGAGAGAGCTTGAACATTGCAGATCCATGCATTGGGATATTCCACCAGGTAGAAACCTTGTTCTTGAAGTCTGGATGGGAACTCCACATGATTTCAAACTAGAAAGGGAACAAACCATCAATAGAGTGGTCAATTGGTAGTAACAGTAAAGGATTGTGGTCTGAAATTGTTCTAGGGAGAGCTAGCAAATTACCATTAAGAAGAGTAGTCCAATTGGGAGAAAAAAGGAATCTATCAAGGAAAACTTGGATCAGATCAGCCCCTAAGCATTAATTAGACCAGGTACATGACTTGCCTTATAGGCCAATATCAACCAGGCTAGTACAATTTAGAAAGTTGGCCAAATCAGACATTGCCACTTATGTCAAGTTGCCTAACTTTGTTTTTCTGAATTTTTGCTGCCACTTAGGGGCCTAGTTTGGATCCCCATGATCCTGCATTGACCCTTTTCCTCTCATACATTGTTTAATCAATCAATTCTATTGATTAATCAATTAAATACATTGACTAATCTATCAATCCCATTTATTAATCTATCAATCCCATTAATTAATCAATCAATTCCATTGATTAATCAATCAAATTCTATTGATTGACCAATCAATTTCCTTGATTAAATCAATCAAGCTAGTTAACTCTCCAATCTATTTCCTCTCAAAAAACTTTGATTGTTGATCTTCATCTTTCATCTTTGAATCTAGATCCTTCATCCAAATTAACCATTTCTATAAAAGCAATACTTCATAGCACGTTGATGGATAACCATGAAACTTTTGTGTTTACATCATTACAATGATCTCACACACACTTGAAGCTTAATGTGAAAGAATAGCATAACCATTTCTAAGAGAAAAATAATACAAAGTAAAATGGAAATAATTCTTGACAACATGGTAATGGTGAAGGTATCATTTGTTTGAATCTAGTTGTGTATATGCTGCACATTTTTTGTTGATTAAATTGGATCATATTGAGAATAGGATTGAAAATTATGGTTGTCTGCATTGATTCCTCTTATCTCTAATGACTGAATGTCAATTTTTTTATTTACATTTTGGTGAACTTGACATGAATCTCACATTTTTAACAATTTCTATGTATAATTAAGTTTATTTAAAGCTACATGAAGTGTGACATAATCATGGAAAATAAAAACATAATCGTCGAGTCTTGCACCATAATCGATGGTCCATTATATGCATATATTGACCTAAGTGACACACACAAAGTTTGTTGTTCCATATCTATCACTATTATTCTTAGTATTTTTTTAGGTTGAACTAGTACACTGCAATCCATACACAAAACATTGAAGTTGCTTGTCTGAATGCCACATTTGGATTTTCATGCACTATAGTTGCTTCTTTGTGTGACACATCTGAGTCTTCCTACACTGCAAGTGATTTTTCAGAGACAGAAAGGTAAAATGTTGATTTATACTATGTTGTTTTCTGATTTTTTAGTAGGGTAAGGTTTTTGGTGTTACTAATCTTTTCATTTTTAGCTTGTGATGATCTCTCAGATTATCTCTCATTTCTTTTTAGTGCCTAAAATGAGCATGATCTCACACTTTTTTTTAAGTGCTTAAAATGAACACAATCTCAAAAAAATGGCTTTAATTCTCTTAAGAAGAACAATACAATCCTCACTTTGCAATCTAGATTTAAAATTAATAGTGTGGTTGAACATGCAATATTTCACTTGGTGCACTAAAATTAACATATAAAACTATACATTTCCTTTGGTGTAATTAAAAATAACTAGTTTTTGTTGTATTTGGTGCACTTGCACATATTAGTCTTGTTATTGAAAGTATTGTTGTTTCAAAGTATCCTCTCCCTTGTACACTTTGTGTGATCCTAGGCGACGAGAAATTTCAAAATATAAACTTTCCACCTTTATTTTTAGGTAGAAGGCCTACCTTGGCATACATCCTCACTGACAATCCAAGGGATTGACCTTAAGTGATGTTTTCTAGCATGCTACATAAATTGGATGAGAGTGAAAGTTGTAGTTTGATCCGTGCATGTAGCGCTCTAGACTTTCACTAGGGTTTTATAAAAAAATTTAGCTTTGAAGAGACGTCTGAGAGGTCGACAATGTTCACATAGATCTACCAACTAAAAACATTTTTTGTAGTTTCCTTAGAATACTTTCAAGCATAATATTATAAAGTGGTGCAAGGGAATTATACACTAAAGCTACTCACCATGTACTTTCTTAGGTTGAGATAGATCTTGTTTGGTTGCTAGTAATAGCCTCTCAAGAAGTAAAAGAAGGTGTGACCATGGTGTCTATCAATGAACCTATGTTAGTAGACCTCTACTATCCACCTTCGTATAGAGAAGGCTTTGAAATTAATTATTTCAATCATTTCACTACCCAATCTTTCTAAGTATTTACCCCTTAAATGGGAGGTGGGCCTACTTAAAGTTACACACCCATTCTACTAAAAAGTTAAGTTATGAATGTTTTTTATTCTTATTATTACCAGTGTAAATAGCCTTATCATTAACACAAACCATCAACAATCACAACTAATAACTTATCAAATAACTATTTTTTGTGTTTTCTTAAATTGAATCACATCTAAAATCAAAAAAATAAATAAGACTAGGGTTCCTTAGAGGTCATATTTTTGATAAAACTTATGCACCACATCTATTAGCCTATGCACCATAACTATGTATCTACACTATCAAAACAGTGTGATGCATCCATTAGTGCTATGACACATTAATCTATTAAAACACCTCATCTCTCTATCAATCAAAATCTTAACTTAGTAAATAAATAGAAACACATTTGTGTGCAACCCATTTGTTGCAAACTACACCACAGTCAACATCTTTTACACTGCATCTGACATATAAAATAGAGTTTACTTTTAGAGGTTGCATAAACCTGATATTTTTACACATCACATCATTTTAGCGAAATATCATACAATTCCTTGAAAATATTGTCTTAAAAATATTGAAATTTGAAAGCTAAAAACAAATTTAGAAGTCAAAAGTCTAGGGTCATCACTTGGAAAATCGTCAAAACCTCGTCTTTATAAAAATACCCCCATCAACAAAAGTAGGTTTCTCAACTCATTAGTCTAGTTGAAAATCAATTGTTTCTATCAAACCACCATCACCACTAGATGTTTTGGATTTTCATGTGGTTACATTAGATAAAAACTAAAAAAAATTGTCAAGGTAATCATCTTTTAGGATCCAAAGTCAAGGTATCAAAGGGCTCTTTTCATTTAGCGAAATATCATCACAAAAAAATCAAAAAGTCATAGCTTTCATTTTAGTCTTGTACCTTTCAAACTTTCCAAAAATTGAAAAATTACCAAAAACATAGAGTAGATTCATTTTAGTTACATTCATACCAAAAATTCATAGAAAACCAAAAAAATCAAAACCTAGAAAAAGATAAAGTCAAAGTACCATCACTTTTTTATGTTTGTCACACAATCACAAATCAAATGAAAAGAGATGGACTCATCATCTAATATGATGTACAATGATGCCACACCACCTAGAACCCACAAAAATCACAACAATAGATACCAACACAAAATATGTGAGACAAAAAAATGATTCACTTTCAATTATTTTTAGAAAATGAAATTACAAATTCAAAGCTTACATGCTACAACCTCATTGGCTTGATTTATTACAACAAAATCATCTCTGAAAAGATAATCTACTATTCAGAGCCACAATCTGCACAATCATAGCTGCCTTCTACAACCCCCACTTAACCCTTTTTATTTTCCCCAATAACCACCATAGAATGTTTCAAATTTCCCCTTTTTGTATTGGCACCAAAAGTCTCACCATTTGATTTCTAGCCTAGAAATATTTTTTTATGAAATTCACTTTTTAGAGGACAAAATTCTCGAGGCCATAACTTATGATTTGGGTGTTCAATTTTCTATTATTGCATATCATTGGAAAGCTCTTGATGAGCTCTACAACATGCAAACCTATTGTAGGTCGGTTCAACGACTTTTTGAGCTGTTTTGGGGCCTCTAAAGTTTTATATCTGAATTTGAAATTGTATTGGAGAAATTTTTTGGGACGAAAACTTCAATTTATCCCAAACAGTGTAGGGTATTGAGGTGATTCTTTCACAACTGAAAATGTTTTTCATCTCTTCTCCTTGGGGTAAATTTTCACGTCCATACAAGCCGGTTTAGGCTGACTTACTAAAAATAGTAAGTTCTCATTTTTTTCTATTTTTGATGCCTGATAGTCTTATACCCCTTAAGTGCCATCATGGGACTCAAAACAACTAAATAAAATAAAGAAAACAATTTTTTTGGGTGATGCAAGATTGCTCTACACCACTGGATGCTCCTGCATCATACAACCCAATGAGTGAAATGAATTTTGGTGAAAATCCTAGTGGTCACACAAACTCACAAACTCAAAATCTCCCCCATTTGAGAGTCACACTTTGAAAGAGGTAAACCAAGGGCTCATTCTTGAGGAAATAAAAAATGTGTCTCAAGATCCAAGGATCTTGAGAATCATTGAAAAAATCATATTAGCAGATCCCAATAGGTACTTCATGCAATTGGTACATGGAGCTATGATACCACCTAACTTTGATATAACCACAATCATATGGGAGACTCCTAACATAGTGACACTAGGATTCAGTGCCATGAATAGACCTCCACCACCCACATAATAGTTGAACACAGGCATGCCTCCTACCCAAACGTCTCATTTTTCATCAACTATGAATGTTCCACCACCACCTACATTCACTAAACCCATGGAAAATCCATATTCCTCCACATCTAAAACTACAACACTAACCCACACTATGGTTGCAACCAAAACTTCCACCCATTTGAATACACCAAGATATGAAAGACCAACCCTTTTTATTTAGGACCACAAGTGGGTACAACATCCACTTCACAAAAAATGAACACACCTATGGCAAGGACTCGATCCTTTTTTAGAAAAAGTCCAAAAATCACTCCACCCTAGCAACAACCAAATATCCTTGGTTCGTCATCATCATTTGGGTTTAATCAACCCCCACTTCCACAAGAACCAAATAATCTTGGTTTTTCCTATACATTTGGGTTGAACCAACCCCCACCTCCACAACAACCAATTAATCTTGGTTTTGCATCTACAACTAGGTTTAATCAACCCCCATCATAGTAACCAAAAAATCATGGTTTTGTATATATAGTTGGGTTTAATCAACCCCCTCCACAACAACCAAACAATCTTGGTTCCATATTCACAATTGGTTTTAACCAACAACTACCATCATCATTTAATCCAAATCCCACATGCACATCACAATTTCAGTAGCACATTCCACTGATGGATCAACATCAAAATATGCATGGATTCAATCCACAACACAACATTAGTCCATTCAGGAACCCCTCTCAAGGTTCCCCATAATACATTTAACCCAACTTAGTTTTGATGGCTCAATAGTTATAGACATTACAACACTAGATGACCAAAATGCATGTAACTAGGAGTCAAAAAACCTGCTCGCTAGAGGACTTATGTCCTTACCCTTTTGATAGGAGCATTTACATGCCCCCCTTTCCCATGAACTCTATTGTTCCTAAATTTAACAAATAAAAGGGAAAGGGATACCCCAATGAACACATACAAGAGTTCCACATAGCCTCTTTAGATGTAGCCGATGAACATACATACCTCATGAGACCTTTTTGACAAAGTTTAAGAGGCCAAGCCCTCAAATGGTTCACACACTTACCTCTAGTTATACAAACTTGGAGTGAAATAATTGTTGAGAAATGGTGCCTCAAATGTACTAGTGTTCAATCCTTTGCATTGTCTAACAGATAGTTGAATATCACTAGGACAAAGATAATAGTCTAATTGAAATCCCATTGGCGGGAAATGGTTTGTTACTTAAGTCCCTAGGTTTCAAGTTTTTCTAACTTAAGTCACGGGGTTCTAAAATTTCATAACCTCCTAACTTAGTGGCTTTGAGGTTTTCTTTATTGTCAGTGTGTTGCAGGTTTTCAAAATTTTGTAACCTCTGACAAGAGGTTTGGATGTTCAAGTTTTTAGTGACTGAATGATTGGAGCAGTATTAGGGTGACTTGTTGTTATCAACGGGACTCAGAGTCATGTCTCCTCGATACTTTGATAAGACTATTTTTGCATTATGTTCCATCAGTGAGAGTTGATCATTTTAGTAGGAATAAGACTTGAGTCTCCTCGATGACTTGATGGAGCATATAAAGGAATCCTATTGGAGGGACTTCATGATATCGAAGGGACCCTGGGTTAAGTCCCTTCGATAGGCTGATGAGTCAATGGATGTGGGGACCACAGTGATGTAATAATATAACTTGATTAACAGTTGTGATAAGTCTGATCCAACAACACCTACTAACCCTGCACCTCTTGTGGTGGGTCCCGAGTGAATCCCATGAGGTATACGGGATTGACTAGGTGATGTACATCTGTTGACTTGGTAACTCATGGATAATGCCTTAGTGGGACCTAATCAGTGTTGAGCTGGAAAGTAGTAATTGGTTTTCCAGTTGACTTGGTAGGTGTTGTGGACATCGAAGTGACTTGGTGATTTTGAAGGGAGTGTGAATGAAGTCTCTTCGATGGTCTGATATAGTAGATAGTTAGACTATTTATGGGAGTTGTTCAATGGAAGTTGAACTTAACTATTTCCTGTTGGATGAGAATGAATGTTATAAATCATTGAACATTCTATAATAGAAGTGGGAGAGGGAAAAAAATAGGGATTATGCTACTGGATTCTCTCTGAATGGAGCAAGATGTAAACTTTGTAAAGGCTTAGAGCCTGAATTTTATTTGTAATTGTATTCTATTTTTGAATAATACAATGTCAATCTAAGCTTTTGGAGTGTGGGGTATTTTACATGAAAGGGTTTTCCCCATGTAAATGTGTGTGTTCATGTTTTTTGTTCCATCTTTCATGTTTAATGGTTCTGCTTGATTGAATCTATTTAATGGTGTTGTTTGGAACTGGTTTAATGAGCATTAACTTTTCTCTAAGGGTCAATGTGGGAAATGAACTATGTTTGATTCCACTTTTTGGAATAGTGGTTCATGTATTTGAGGCAATCTAATGAAATAAAAGATACCAAAAGCACTATTGATCTTGGATGTTTCTTTCTAAGATGATTTAAATTTCCCAACAAGTGGTATCAAAGCTTTCTTCTAAGATTTTTTTTGCTTGTATTTTCAGGTTTGTGAGTTACATGTGCTTGCATGGACTCGCATGTGGCTCACATGTGCTTGCATGTTGATTCATGTAATATTTCTTGGTGTTTATGGTTCTAGGTAGTCCTTTAGTGAAGATTTCTTAGTGTGGCAGGCTTGAGGAAATTTGAAGGAATTGACTAACGGATTGATCCTTTGGTGAGTAGAAATTCTTGCTCTTTTGTTTGAGTTCCAAGAGACACCATGCAGTATGGAAGGTGGAGAAACATGTGAAACTTGACTTGGTCATATTGAAATGATGTGACCTGAAGCTCATGAGTTGGTAGCGGTATAATCCTGATGCATGGAGTGGAATATTTTACTCTATGGTTGTGTTGCACCAAAGCTTTCATAGTGGGTGTCTATGTGAGGGGCTCCCTAATGATATGGAGAAGCTTGGGTTATTTCTTAGCTATGGAGAAATGTGCTTATGTTGGGTGTTTTGTCCTAGTATTGGAAGGCATAACTTTATGTTACCCTGATTGCATGTAGGCTATGGAGTTGATAATTGGATTGTCTAGAAGCTTCTGAAATAGCTTATCTCTCTCTCGAATGCATGTACAAGTTGGTGATTGTGGAGTTGGCCTAGAATGGGCTTGGAGTACATGTACCTTTTTTCCTTTGATGAATGTTTTATACTTGCATGGCTCTATGGTTTTGCAGGTTTTACACAGTCAAGAAAAACTTATAGTTATGTAGAGTTGTGTTTAAAGCTATTTTCTAGACCCTGGGTTTTGGGGTGGTACTGGATGAGATAGTTGTAGTTTGGCATACATGCTTTGTGCATGGTATGAGGTGTGATGTATTCTCTACATGAGAGTGTTGGTAGGTGATTTTTCACTTAGTATTCTTGTGGTGTTGCTTGGTGGTTTCCTAGACTATAGTGCTCATTGTGGACATGATTGGCAAATCGAATTTGAACTTGATCTGGTGTTTGAGTCATGTTGTCTACCTAGTTATTCTCTTTGAGATCTCAGTGTTGTTGTTTCCAGTGTAATGATGGGTTTTCACATTCAATGTGATTGATCTTTGAGTTATGTGGTTGGTGGATTAGCTACCCATTGGCCATAGTAAGATAACTCAGAAGTGGATTGTCTATATCCACAAGGTTCATTTAGTGTTAGTGTCAACTTTTTAGATGGTCTTATCTATAGTCACTTGTGCATTGGTGTGGTTGCTTTGAAATGAGATGATGGATGGTGTTTAATACCCGAATAGTCAGTTATGGGGACCTGTAGCATGTTGTATCACAATGTCATGGATAGCTTAGATACATTGCTTTGTGTAAAATTTTGATAGTGATGGTTATTTTTGTTTGGTTTTGGAGATCTTGGTGCTACTTGGTATTGTTGTCAAATGTATATGTTAATGAGTTGACCTGGAGGATTTTCAATATAGAATATTTTTGGTCATTTTCTTGGAAATATTGATATCACGGTTCAGTGGGAGTTTTAATAGTGACTGTGTATTCATCACTATGTGGTGAATGATCTTCTTTAGTGTTGCAGATGTTACTAGGAGGAGTTCTTAGATCTTGTTGCTATAGAAGAGATTTTTTTCATTTTTCATGGACACTATTTGAAGATGTGTAAAATCTTGGACCCATGGAGGACTCTTGTCAGTCTTTTGTCAAGGTGTTGGTGGTGCTTGACAGGTGATGTGGTTTAAATTTTGTTTGTTTTATGTCATGGTATACTCTTGATTATGCATTAGAGTTTTGGCATAATGTTTTTCTCTTGAGATCATGTTATGTTCACCTGGAGCATGGGATCTCCTAAGGGGGATGCTAAGATCATGGTTTCATGATAATTTCTTGGTTCAAATGAATGGAGCTTTGACAATGGTGTGGTAATTCTTTGTGTTTTGGGTGCATTGGTCATATGCTTGAGAACTCCATGATAGTGCAATGATTTATTTGGAGTTTAGAATTAGATGATTGGTTGGAGGTTCCCATGGATACATGGAGAATAAGGTGATGTTGTATTTCTCTTGAGAGGAGAGAAGTGTATATGGTTACTCTTGATGAAGATTTCAGCAGAAATTCCAAGAAGCCTTCACCTTGGTTGGACGTGAGTTTAACAAAGACTAGGGTAAACCCAAAATAATGGGTTACAATTTTTTGAATGAAGAAAAATTAGAAGTGCCCATCAAAAAATTTAAAATGGTTTATCCCTTCTAATGAAGGGGGTTCAAATGAACCATCCCCCTTCTATTGAACCCCCCCTTCGAATGAACCCCCACCCTTCTAATGAACCCCTTTCTAATGAACCCTCTTGCATATGGGGGTTCTAATGAACCCCCTTTTTTCACCTTCCCCTCCACCATTTCAAAATTTATGCATTGTTTTTACTTCGAAGCTTGGGAAGGAGGTGAAAATGGAGTCAACTTGATAAACCAAGTTGGATGATTGTAGTGATCGAAACGTGCTTTCCAACAACTATAAATTTAATATATTTTGTTTATTTTAATATATTTTGTTTATATTTTATATTTTATTTTTTAGTTTTACTATACATAGGTTTTTCACCGAACATCAAGTTCGGTGAAAAATCATTGTGGAAAAATAGTAAATTTGAGGAAAAAAATTTGAAAAATATATATGAACTAAGTATTGATGTCCTCGTTTCAACAAAAAGGGAAAAGTTGAATTTCAATACATACCAAAAAAGTTGTGCGAGCCGAAGTGCACGTATGTCTAAATTATAAATGTTTTAACTTCAAAACTTAATTAAAAGAAAAATATTCAACAAAATGCTATGAAACAAAATGAAACCACTGGATACTTGTGTTACCAACCTAAATTCAAAAGAATCAGAATTTTATCATTTATAGAAAAAAAGTTATGCAAGTCGAAGTACACACCACTTTTTAAAAATGTTGTTTACTATTAAAAACTAGTTATCAAAGGAGATGCAAAAAAAATATTATTTAATTTCAATTTTTTTTTTAAATACTTTTAGAATCTACAGACAAAATCTCACAAATCACTAGTTTACATCATTTTCAAATTCCTAATAGTTTACCTACTATAAGTGTCAGAAAGTGAAGTTTTCTCTGAAAATGTTGATTTCAATGTCAAGTTTGGCCAAAAAGTGTAACCCATTATTGTGGGATGACCCACCAATGAGGAGATTGCTCTTGGAGGAGTCATGATGGCTTGCATATCTTGAAGGATTATTCTCATTCCCCACTCTTGGTCTACTCGAAAGATTATTATTTGAAAGGTATTTCCCATTATTTCTTTCAAATGTTTTATGTTCATGCTTTGATTCTCATGGAATGAGTTGATTCATGATGACTGGATTTGGATACTCATTTGAGGATTGGTTTAGCATGTGTCTATATGATATATCTTTCATAGATATGGGTCTTGAGCTCTAAATTTAGTTTTGAATGATTCATTTGAAGGATGTTTAGCATGGTTATCTCCTTGTGCTTTTGTTGTGTTTTAAGATATCATTTATTGATGAGGACTGTTAGGAGATGGTTTTGTGGGTTGATTTCCTAAGATGGGAAATGGAGTAGTTTGATCTTCTTCGAGAAGCTTACATACATATAATTACATGAAATATATATTGTATTTGATCTTGGATATTAAATGGTTGGGTGTTGTTATGCTATTCTCTTTGGGGTGTTGTGAAGGAGATCATACTTGACATAGTTGGCTTTTAGAGGTGTATGTAGGAGGATTTTCTACAGTTACATGATGCGTAGTTTACTCTCTTTAGTCTTGGTTATCTTCCTAGATGCTTGGTTTCACAATACATTGGTATAAGGTTGTTCTTTACCTCTTATCCTTTGTTGCGTGTGTAAAGAACTTGGGAGAGCTGTGAAGACTTATGGTGAGAGTTGTTCTTATAAGTTGCCAGTTTACAAGTTGTGCATATCATTGTGGATGTTTTCTTGGTACTACATGTTTTTTACACTTTTGTATTATGCTATTGGTATACTTGGTATGCCTTGATCTTTTCAGATTTATTACCCATGTAGTGGGAGTTCCTGGATGTGTTTTTTGTTCTTCGACTGGTTGGCACATGGAACTTGTTTTTTCAATTGATGGATTGGTTATGAAGTGCCATGAGTTTTTTGATGTTGATACCTTGGAGATATGTGTGATTAGATACATTAGCACTTTTTGTAGGTGCTATTTTTAGTCACATGGGTTAATCAGTTGGATGGGAGCAGTCAGTGTTCTAGTTGTTGTTCTAGTTGGTGTTCTATCTTGTTTCTTGGAGGATGGATTCACGATTGTGTTCTATTCTAAAGCTTTAAATTTTATATTACTTGTGTATAGCTTGTGAGCATAGTGGAATGGTGGAAGTATGTTGAAGCCCTTGTTGTTAGTTAGTTCTGATGTTGGTGTCTTAGATTAGACCGATGAATTTATGCCATGGCTTATTTCTTTTCTTTGGAGGATGCCTGGAACTATAGACTAAGATGATGGCCATTATAGATGTTGTTTCAGTTGTCCTTGGTGATACAGAGGATTCATGCATTGATTGGTAGGTAGTGCATTCTTTGGCAAGTGGGAGAATGTTGAGAAATGGTGCCTCAAATGTACTAGTGTTTGGGCCTCTACATTTTCTAATAGATAGTTGAATATCACCAAGATAAAGATACTAGTATGATTGAAATCCTATTGGTGGGAAATGGTTTGTTACTTAAGTCATTGGGTTTCAAGTTTTTCTAACTTAAGTCGTAGGGTTCTAAAGTTTCATATCCTCTTGACTTAGTGGCTTTGAGGTTTTCCTTGTTGTCAACATGTTGTGAGTTTTCAAAACTTCATAACCTCTGACAAGAGGTTCTGAGGTTCAATTTTTTAGTGATTGAGCGATTGGAGTGGTATCGGCGTGACTTATTGTTATCAATGGGACTTGGATTCATGTCTCCTCGATACTCCAATAAGATTGTTTTGACATTATGTTCCATCAATGGGAGTTGATCATTTTGGTGGGACTCTATCTTGAGTCTCCTTGATGGCTAGATGGAGCATATAAAGGAATCCTATTGGAGGGACTTCATGATATCAAAGGGACCCTGGTTAAGTCCCTTCAATAGGTCAATAATTCAATGGATGTGGGGACCACAATGATGTGATAATATAACTTGATCAATGGTTGTAATAAGTTTGATCCAATAGCACTTGCTAACCCCACTCCTCTTGTGGTGGGTCCCAAGTGACTCCCATGGGGTGTGCAAGATTAATTAAGCAGTGTACATATGTTGAATCGATAACTCATGGAGAATGCTTTGGTGGGACCTGATTAGTGTTGAGCTAGAAAGTAGTAATTGGTTGTACAGTTGACTTGGCAAGTGTTGTGGACATCGAAGTGAATTAGTGATTTTGAAGGGAGTGTGAATGAAGTATCTTTGATGGTCTGATATAACAGATAGCTACACTATTTACTACAGTTGCTCATTGGAAGTTGAACCAAATTGTTTCTTGTTGGCTGAGAATGAATGTTATAAATCATTGAACATTCTACAATAGAAGTGGGAAAGGGAAATAAAATAGGGGTTATGCTACTGGATTCTCTCTAGATGGAGCAAGATGTAAACTTTGTAAGTGCTTAGAGCCTAAATTGTATTTGTAGTTGTATTCTATTGCTGAATAATACAATGGTGATTTGGGCTTTTGGAGTGTGGGGTTTCTACCTGAAATGGTTTTCCCCATGTAAATCTGTGCGTTCATGTTTTTTGTTCCATCTTTCATGTTTAATGGCTCTGCTTGATTGAATCTGTTTAATGATGTTTTTTGGAACTGGTTTAATTAGCATTAACTTTTCTCTAAGGGTCAACATGGGAAATGAACTATGTCTAATTCCACTTTGTGGCATAGTATTTTTTTTCTTTGAGGAAATCTAATGAAATAAAAGCTACCAAAGGAACTACTGATCTTGGATGTTTCTTTCTGAGATGATTTAAATTTCCCAAAACTAATGGATAAATTCATCACACTTTTCCTACAACATATCAATTAATATCAACATTACCCATTTGTGTGTTGAAAAGTACAAAGATGGTGAGACCTTCTCATCATTTCTACAAACATGGAGAATCTTAGCCAATAAGTGCACTTGCCACATACTAGAGAAACAACTGGTCCAATTTTTTATGGAGAACCTCAACAAGGAGTTGATGTTCCACTTACAGATTCATTTCTCTAACACATTTGAGGAGGTTATAGAGAAAGGCATATCCATCAAAAAATACCTCATTACTAAAGGGCTTGTAAAAATATTTAAAGAGAATACCAATTATTCTTCTCAAAATAATTCTAATGAAAAAATAAAATTTGTGTCATGAAACAAAAATGTGACAAATGATGGCATTGTAGATGCTATGGTCATAAATAAACCTCATCCTTTTTCAGTCTGAAAGGACCCACAATGATGAACAATAATAAAACTCCATAGAAGAAAGAACAAACTGCTAATGTGGCTCAAAATAACACACCACATGGTCCTCAAAGGGCCCCTCAACCAAGACAAAAGAACACACCCTTAGGGGAACTAATTGAGGTAATTTGAAGAAATTGCTACAAAATAATGTCATCCAACTACCTGAGATTAGATATTATGAGGGAGGTCAATTCAAACCAACCTAGTGGAATGACAAAAAATTTTGTGAATACCACAAAACTAAAGGACATAAAACATCCTCATGCTTTAAATTAAACAACATCATACAAGATCACATAGAGTAGGATGATATTTAAATAGATAACCAACCCAAAAACACTAATTCAGATCACATGATCTTTAAAGATCCTTTGCAAACCCATGGGAAGGGAAAAGCCTCAAGTTCCAAACTAGGTGGAAAGGTCAATGCAAATTATATTAGTTTTTCCTATGAGTACACAGTAAAACATATCCGATCATTATATCACAACATTTCCATTGTCACAATAAAAAATGAAAATCTTGAATGTGTGGTTACCACTAGGAGATTGAAGGTGACTCTACAAGGAGCCCCCCTAAGCCTCGACTAACACATGAGTATAACTTACTCGATCATCTAGGAAAAACCCTAGCTCAAATATCAATTCTTGAGTTGCTACACGCCTCTCATGAGGATAAGGCTATTCTAGAAAAAGAATTGTAGGATTGATCCATCCCCATAGACTTAAATGTGAATTAGTTTTAGACCATGGTAGGGTTCTTAGCTACCACCCATTATATAGCATTCACTGAGCATGATTGTACTTTATAGAAACCAAACCATAATGAACCTTTGCACCTCAATGTATATGTTAACAAACACAAAATTATATGAGTTCTAATAGATGGTGGAGCTAGGCTCAACATATGGACTTTAAAACTAGTGATTACCATGGGATTCTATGAGGCTTATATAGATGAGTTGAAGAGGATTATAATATTAGGGTGTTATGATATTGGATGCTCTTCCAAAGGGCATCATTGTTCTCCCAATCAAAGTGGGTCCTGCTATATAGGACATAGTGTGTTAGGTTCTAGATTTGGACCTAACCTATAACCTACTCCTTGAATTCCCATGGATTCATTCTGTGAAGGTTGTCCCTTCAAAATACCATCAATGTTTTAAGTTTCCTTACAATGGTGCAACTTAGATTACTATTTTTGGTGATCTTGACCCCTTTCAATATTGCAATAACCTAAGAGGTACACTTGAGCATCATGTACCTAGCCATAGGAAAAGTTCATCTACCCCCTCCTCATCACACTACATTGACCCATCTTCTATATCAAAATATTCAGTGTTACCAATAAAATTCCCTGAAACCAAGGTCTAGGTCCAGAACAATGGAGTTGGAGAGTATAATATTGAAATTCTATTATGTGTAGGGGAAGCTACCATTTGCACCTAAACATTATGGAAAACCCCATCACATCAGGAAATATATTAATGTGACAATTCAATATCACCCACCCATGACCTTCATAAAGTGGGGTGAATTGGGAAAGGAATGTATCGATGAAGACCTCTCTAACTAGACATATATAGAGATGAAGAGGATGAGATACATGTTGATCTACCTATGGATAAATATGACAAGGGTTTTGATATAATGAAATATAAAAGCTATGATGGTCATAGTGGCCTTGGAGTGTAGAAACATGGTATGACCAAACCTATCCTAATGATAAAATGACTAAAAAACAAAGGGTTGGGATATCAACCACTAAAAGTGAAAACTTCCAGTACTACAATATTTTGGAAGTCATTAATGTCTTTGAAATTTTTGAGACATCTAGGATAGCTCTTGAACTTGAATCCCATACTGATGAAAATAAAGGCCAATCCTAGATTAGTACCTTTTGGGATCTTGATGCTTCTTCCATCTTCACCCTATCTAGCTCATCATTTAGCTTCACTGACTCTGATGATAACATGCCATTACTCCACCCCCAATTAATCGATTGGGACCAACAAGGCTCACTGAGCTTGGAACTCTTCAAAAATGATGAACAATTATTGAGTTTATGGGACTTAGAGAAGGTATACCAAGTGGGTATCATAAATATGGATTCACCATTGAAGTTGACATGGTTACATACTATAGGGATTCAACCATGCCTTCTAGTTGCAAAAAAAATTTAAAAAATAAAAAAAAGTTTGTAGGTGAAAACCAAAAGGCGCCTATAGACATAGAAAAAGATAAGAAAAAGGATGTACTCAAAGGAAAACACCTCTGTAAGGAACCTAAGGATGGAAGGTTGGATCCACTCCCCAAAAATCAAGAGAAAACACTAATGTTGGTTGAGAAGTCAGAAGACGTCAAAATTAGCACACTAGAAAATCCAAAAATCATACACTTTGCAGTGTTCCTATCAAATGGAGAGAAGCAAAATTTCATAGAATTTTTCTCTAAAAGGAAAATAAACTTTGTGTGGTCCTATGTGGACATGCTTGGGCTAGACCCCAAACTAGTCCTCCATCCCTTGACTCTTCTTCCTAATGCTAAACCTTTAAAGGAAAAGTTGAGGAAGACACACTCACAAATCACCTTATTAGTCATAGGAGAATTGAAGAAACTATTGGATGTTGGGTTCATAAGACCCATCGATTATGAAAAATGGATTTCAAATTTGCTACCAGTCACCAAGATGACTAGGGGCATATGCATCTACATCAACTTAAGGGATCTGAACAAGGATTGTTTGAAGGATGATTTCCCTTTACCCAATAGAAAAAGATACGAAAAAGGATGTATTCGAAGTAAAAGACCTCTCTGAGGAACCTAAAGATGGAAGGTTGGATCCACTCCCCAAAAATCAAGAGAAAACACCAATGTTGGTCGAGAAGTCAAAAGAGGTCAAAATTAGCACACTAGAAGATCCAAAAATCATACACTTTGCAGTGTTCCTATCAAATGGAGAGAAGCCAAATTTCACAGACTTTTTCTCTAAAAGGAAAATCAACTTTGTGTGGTCCTATGTGGACATGCTTGAGCTAGACCCCAAACTAGTCCTCCATCCCTTACCTCTTCTTCCTAATGCTAAACCTTTAAAGGAAAATATGAGGAAGACACACTCACAAATCACCTTATTAGTCATAGTAGAGTTGAAGAAACTATCGGATGTTGGGTTCATAAGACCCATCGATTATGAAAAATGGATTTCAAATTTGGTACTAGTCACCAAGATGACTAGGGGCATATGCATCTGCATCAACTTAAGGGATCTAAACAAGGTTTGTCTAAAGGATGAATTCCCTTTACTCAATATAGACATGACCATGGATCTTATAGCAGGATATGAGATGCTAGCACTGGTGGATGGTTTCTATAGCTATAATCAAATTAGAATTGTAGTTGAAGATCAACACAAGACAACCTTTACCTATGCTTGGGGTACATACTGTTGGAACATCATGCCTTGGCCTTAAAAATTCCTAAGCTACCTATCAGAGGCAATGACTACAATCTTCCATGACATGATTCATAAACTAATGAAGGACTATCTTGATGGCCTTCTAGATAAAACCCTCACAAGGGATCATCATTTGACAATACTTGACAAAATATTTACAAGGTTGGAGGAATATAAGTTTCATTTAAAACTCAAAGAAATGTGTCTTTGGAGTAACTTTAGGGAAGCACCTCAGATACATTGTTTTGCATAGAGGCATAGAGGTTTATCTTGCAAAGGTGAAAGTTATCATAGGCATGCCAGCATGTTCCAATCTAACATAGTTAAGGAGGCTATAGGGTAAATTGTAGTTTATCCATAGGTTTATAGCACCATTGGTAGACAAGTGCCACCCATTCTAATATCTCCTTCACAAGGATGCCCCTTTCAAATGGATTGATTCTTGTGTAAGGTAGGGGGGCCAACCACACCAAGGCTCCAGGTCATGGAGAGTTGAGAGAAAAAGGCTTCCCTATCTTACCTCAGGCTAATCGGGTGCTTAGGTCAAGGAGAGAGAATGAAGAGCACTCTCAAGTGTTGTCACTCTATAGATCCAAAAATTAGAATGATACTACACAAGATAGTTTTTGGAATTTGAATTGCACCTTAGATAGCTATGTCCAAGGATGGCGGTGCAGCTCAAGGATGACATCCTGACACACTAGCATCTCTCTGGTGCACTAGCATCCATACGACCAAAAAGTGAAAAGTATAGTATAGGAAACGAGAAAATCTACTAACTACATAGCTGAAAATATTTAATGAAATGAATAGAATAATAAAGTACGAGAAATAATTGTATAAATGGTAAAGAAGGTAGATGAAAATAAGGGTGACGAAGGCCAACTCACTGAGAGTCTAGTTTTCCAATGATCTCCATGCGAACGTTCACCTACACACAGCCAAGAGAGGTAAAAATGTTGGGTTGTATAGGGATTTTCCTCAGTCAAACCCCCACTTTGGTGTTTCCACCTCCATAGACAGCTAGGAAATCCACAAAGGAGAAAATATGATAAAGGAAATAGAAAGGAGAGTATTGAACACTACAAAAGATACAATGCTACTCTATCAAACCACAAAAAGAGAGGATAGTGAAGCAATACCACCTCTACCCAAAGGAACTCAAGGAAAATGAAGGGAAAATGCAAGACAACGAGCTTAGAAAATTTGACATAGCCATAGTGGTAACGAAAGGAGGTTTCACAAGACTCCAAACTCGTAGCTTCTATGGTAGCACAACACGTACAAAGATGAAGTTGGTGGACTAAAAATCTGTTGTAATGCTTAATGGAATTGTATGAGAATGCTAAAAATATTAGATGAATGGCTAGAATTATGATGATTGCTCAAGAGATGCTAAAGAGATGAAGAGATAGTGAAAATTATGCATTTGAAGAGAGATTAGGAGGGAAAGTGCAATTTTCGGGTCGACTAGTCAACATAGAGGCATTGCACTTCATGCCCAATGGATAACATAACATCCCTACATACACCAGAGGAAATAATCTATCAGGGATGTTAGTGTGCCATGTAGACATTCGTGTGCTATGCTCATGTCCCTAACAAATATTCCCCAACCAACACACAAGACAAATGACAAGTGTATGTATTTCAGATGGGTGATGTGTAATTTCACATTTGGGTTTGATTTTCTAAGGTGGAGGGATGTGAAAGGGGAATTTACACAAGGGGTGCAAATTTGCTCCTATACATTTTTCCCCCACTTTAGTGAGCAAAAGTATCAATGAGTTTTTGGTAAAGTAGATCAAAGAGTTATAAATGTATACTTGAACCGTTGAGGAAGCAAACCACGATCTGGCGAACTTGAAAGTGCAGGGAAGGTAATGGACTCCATAGGTACTCTCTCCTAAGGATGTTCAAACAAAGGACTTTGTAGCTCCTCAAAACTATGAAGTTGCACAAAGTACACTGAAGGCCTGCAGACCAATGGTGAACAAATCCCGTAGGATACAAGCAGTTCACATGCCCTCAAACTTGCAAAGAAGGTTCCCCCCAATTACTCTCTCCTAAAGGAAGTCTGATGTAAGGGGACTTCGTAGAGCTGGACTAGAAAGTATCTTCACAGTCACACCTACAAAGCAAAATGTTAAATCATAGATAAAACATGTTAGAAAACAAAGAGTAGCCACATAGGAAAACAAGCAAACATTCATGCAGACAGTTGAAAAATTGAAGGAAGAGCTCTCAAAGGGGTACCTCGAGAACCCTTCAAGAGAAAAGGGGTCCAATCAAGGGACGTGTTGTTTGAAAGTGCAAAAATGTTTTTCACAAATCAATTCAACATCAAGGAATCCTTTCAAAATATTTTCACTTCATTAAGGAATTTGAAAGGAAGAAAATGCCCCCTCATGAGGGGAAGGTTGAACCTTCTCCTATAAGAAAATTTTCTCCCTCCTCCAAGGAAATTTCTTTCTTTGTGAACCCATGACAAAGGAAACACATTCCACTAGGGGTCCAAGTTGAGAATTTGTGATTTTTGAAAAATTTTAACAAATATTTTTGAGAAAAGATTCATTGGCTACCAAATGCATTTTTTCTAAATCAAAGTTGATATGATAGCCCCCCCTTAGGATGGTGCACACTGAATGTAGAGGCATGTGACATCCTAAGGACATAAAATAAAGAACGAAAAAGTAATGTTGTGGCCCATGGGACATAGTGAGATGTCATTATGGTAATGTTGTCGTGCACGTGAGGGACAACACATGAGCACCACAACATCACAAATCAAGCAAAGAAGAGAGAAAGATAACAATACTATAAAAAGAGACAATGACATCACAAGCAAGGGGCACAAGGGTGATCTGATATTTTTGGTTTAGAGCTTCTCATAAATATATATAAGTGTAATAATAGTATATTTAATGAACTTTCAACAACCCCCTACTATACCAAACCATATGAAGAATGCATGAGAAGACAAAATGAAAATAAAAAAATTGAGTCAACATGGAAGGGAAGCTTAAATACCCCCAACACATTGCATCATCTCTAATTTGTTGAAAATAAATACACATAACAAAGGAAGATTGATTCCACAAACAAAGGAATTTTTACGACACATAATCACCTACAAGGGTGACAAGGGTCATCCAAGCACCTACAAGGGTGACAAGGGTCATCCAAGAACACATAACGCAAGCACGGGGGAACACAAAAACACACAAAAATCTACACTACAGATAAAGAAGAGGAGCCCCCATAAAACTCATCAACCAAGAGGTCATCAACCTACCAATCTAGATCATTATATGGGGAAGGTAGATGAGCTTGCAAAGGTGGAATTTCAAGTGGGGAACCCTTCGATGCATCCACAACAAGAGCCAAGGAAGGAGACTCTTTGGGGTCTCCTTTGCTCAATTGTTGTGGGGAAAAGGTAAACAACTTCGTAAAGATCACTAAAAGG
Source organism: Sequoia sempervirens (assembly GCA_007258455.2). Classification (NCBI taxonomy): domain Eukaryota; kingdom Viridiplantae; phylum Streptophyta; class Pinopsida; order Cupressales; family Cupressaceae; genus Sequoia; species Sequoia sempervirens. Next base: position 77,737 of record VDFB02092663.1, on the reverse strand, counting down.
GTTGGGACCTCATCCAAAGAGTTAAACATGCACTTCATAGGAGTGCCATGTGTTACCTCAGCAGACAAAGGAGGCAGTGCCTGAGATTCACTACTAGGCTCATCAAGTGACTTGAAAGCAATGACAAACTCAGGGGATGTTGGTGCTTCCTCCATCACAATGCTAGCAAATGCTAATGCTAAACCACCCTTCGAAGAGGGTTGAATCCTCTTTTGATGCCCATTGCTAGCAGAGCCACCCTCCACCTTCTACTTGGTCGAAGGGTGTGAGACCCCCTAGACAAGGAAAAGGTGCAAAGGAGGAGGAGAAAACTATAGTGGACACCATCAAGATTTTTGACATGTCCACGGGCTTAGATAATGGTGGGATGTCTAGGAGGGACATTAGGAGAGGTGGCTCAACCAAAGGAGTAATAAACACCTACACCTTTTTAGGATTAGGGGTGTTTATTCTCACATTAAGATCCAAAAGCAGCATTGAGGTTGGCTAAACTTAAGTTGAGGGGATGGGAGGATAGGACATAACAACAAGCCCTAAAATAGGGGTGGTCAACTCCCCTTCCTTCATCTACAAAGCAGTCTACTCAGCCACAAGATCCTTTCACTAATGCTTGCATTTGCACACAAGATGGTTCCTGAAACTCTAGGAGCTAGAGGTTGAAAGATAGGATGGACTAGAAGGCCCCTGCTTGGCCATTAGAGTGTCCATCACAACCATATCTAGTGCAGAGAGAGACTCCTAGATAGGAGAAAGAGGGAGAGACTAAGAGGAGGTTGGAGTGATAGCGGGGGGAGTCAGCTCTAATGCCTCAGCGGTGGGCCTCTTCCCATTCACTTCCTTGGGAGAAAGAGCAGTAGGAGGCCACGAAGGCTGAGACATAAAGGAATCCCCATGGGAAGCCTTCCCCTTACCATACTGAATGGGCCTAGGAATATTAGGTAGAACGGGAAGTTCAAACACTGTATGCTTGGGCTTTCACCAAGAGGGCACCATAGGATTCTCTATCAATCACTTAGGAGAAGAATATGATGACACCACAATAGGGCAAGAGGAAGTAGCAGGTTGGATAGTGAAAGAGGAGGAAGAGGAACCTCGAGAGTTATTTTCTTCTTCCTTTCTCTAGGCCACGGTGGCGTCATTATCAACTTTCAAGTAAGCCCTATGCGAGATGGTATAGGGAGATGTAGGGTATCTCACTTTAGGCATTAAGCACCCCTTCTTGTACTTACATAGGTTTGGTACAAGATGTTTGTTCTAGGAGGAAGCATACCAATGGGTGTACGCCAAAAGTGATCCATTGAATAGCTACCACGTGTAATTGGTGGTTTATAACTGATGTCATGGATTACATGCACTGAACCCTCATGGATGAATTTTAGACATTTATGCACTATTGAGGGAACTGCATTCATAGCGACTAACCAGGGGATACCCAATTTCACCCTGAAGAGTTCAGACCCTAGGATTATGTCAAAGGGTAAGTTTACCAATTTAGGCCCAACAAGGACCAATAAGGTGATGCAACCAAGAGGAGGTATGGAAAAATAATTATGTGTATGGATGGTACTCTCAGATGTGTCATACCCATCTTTGTGTAGGAAATTGAGCAATATAATCTCCTCGATAATGGCATTCACCCAACAAGTCATTTCAACAAGAACACCTATTATAGTGTTTCTGTTGATTCACGCAGGGATGTATAGAGGAGATGGCTCTTTGTTATAACCAATTGGCAGGTCCTATGAGGTGAAAGTGATACTAGTAGAACTACTCACAGGTTGCATGGATGGGATGGGTAGGTACAAAAAGGAGGCCATCGCATATACTAGATGGTACTTTCACAGAGCCCCCAAATGGTTTATAATTGAACAGTGACCCAATTAAGGTTTCGTTTTGTGACACTTATAGAACCTTTCAACTATGCCATTGGGGGTTGTAGGTAGGGTTGCAAGGCTAGGTGCCTTGCAACACTCACACCCACAATGCTCCTAAGATACGAGGAAAGGAACTTTTAGCACCGCCATAGGGAACCAAAATGGTTCACATCGGGTTCACCAAAAATGTAAGGTAGGGGGACCAACCACACCAAGGCTCTAGGTCATGGAGATCCAAGAGTGGAAGTCTTCCCTAGCTTAACTCAAGCTAAGTGGATGCTTAGGTCAAGAATAGAGAATGAAGAACACTCTCAAGTGCTTCTATCACTCTACAAATCTAAAAACTAGAATGGGGCTAGACAAGACAATTTTTAGAATCCAGACTACACCTCAAATAGCTCTTTATCCAAGGATGGCAGTGTGGCTCAAGAATGATAGCACGACACACTAGCGTCTCTTTGGTGTGCTGGTATCCATACAGCTAGAAAGTGAAAAGTATAGTATAGGAAACAAGAAAAACTACAAACTTCCTAGCTGAAAAAATTTAACAAAATGAACAGAATGATAAAGTACAAGAAATAACTATATAAATGGTAAAGAACATAGATGAATGTAAGGGTGATGAAGACCAACTCACTGAGAGCCCAATTTTCTAGAAATCTCCATGCACACGTTCACCTACACATAGCTAAGAGAGGGAAAAATGTTGGGTTGTATAGGGGTTTTCCTCAGTCAAACCCCCACTTTGTTGTTTCGACCTCCATAGACAACCAAAAAATCCATGAAGTAGAAAATATCATAAAGGAAATAGAAAGGAGAGTATTGAACACTACAAAAGATACAATGCTACTCTATCAAACCACAACAAGAGAGGATAGTGAAGCATTACCACCTCCACCAAAAGGAAATCAAGGCCAATGAAGGGAGAATGCAAGATAACGAGCTTGGAAAAGTCGACACAGCTGCAACAGTGACTAAGGAAGGTCTCGCAAGACTCCAAACTCGCAGCTTCTATGGTGGCACAACACATACAAAGATGAAGTTGATGAAGTAACAAGCTATTGTAATGCTCAATGGAATTGTATGAGAATACTCAAAATATCAGGTGAATGGCTAGAATTGTGAAGAAGATTGCTCAAGAGATGATAAAGAGATGAAGTGATAGTGAAAATTATGCATTTGAAGAGAGATTATGATGGAAAGAGAGTTTTTTAGGTCAGTTGGTTGACATAGAGGTGTTATGCTTCATACCCAATGGAGAACGTAATGTCCTTATGGACACCAGAGGCAAGAATCTGTTAGAGATGGAAGCACGTCGTGTAGATGTGTGTGCACCAAGCTCACATCCCTAACAAATATTCCCCAACCAACACATAGGACAAATTCCAAGTGGATGTATTTCGGATAGGTGATGTGGAATTTTGTATTTAGGTTTTATTTTCTAAGGTGGAGAGATGCAAAAGGGGAATTTACACAAGGGATGCAAATTCACTCCTATACATCTTGTTAGTAGGATTTCTAGAAAATCAAAACTCTCTACTATCTCCATTAGTATTGATGCCACCTATTAATGGGAAACCACTCATCTTGTAGGTATCAACAACATCATCTACACTAGGAGCTCTCCTAACACAAAATGATGAATATGGGAGGGAACAATCGATATATTATATCAAGCATGCCCTTGTAGGGTACAAACTCAATTATACTCCTATAGAGTGAGCATGTATTGTTTTCATATTTTGTATGTAGATACTATGACACTACATGTTAAATCTATAAACCAAGTTTATAGAAAAAATAGACCCTTCGAAGTAATTACTCAGCAAGGCCACATTGAAAGGAAGATTGGTGAAATGGGTAATGCTCCTTAGTGAGTTCAAAATTGAATATATGGAAAGGAAAGTGATCAAAGCAAATGTCATTGTGATCAGTTAGTGGATGACCCTACACAAGTATTCACACCTCTCATATCCAAGTTCCCTAATGAGGCAATTTTTAAGCTAGATACATCTACAAAGTGGAAAATGTACTTTGACAGATCATACACACATCATGGTTCAAGAGCTAGTGTATTTTTCATCATACCACAAGGGAAAACTATCCCTAAATGATATAGGATCACATTCTCATGCATGAACAACATAGCAGAATATGAAGCCTTGCTCATGGGTCTGGGGGAGTCTATCAAATGGAAGATCACAAACCTGTAGGTCTATGGTGATTCACAGTTAGTGGTCTGACATATCAATGATGAATATGAGACTAAGGATGACAAAATGGTACCATATAAGAAAATGGTGGACAACCTTAAGGAATACTTCAATATTATCCTATTTACACATATACCAAGGGTGCAAAATAAGACAGCCAATGCAATGGCCACCATTAGGTCTCTTGTGGACATTCTAAATAATGTGCATCAGTGTGAGCTCTTGGTGGAATATCTTTTGATCCCTACATTCGACATCCGTGAATTTGAGCTCATGTGTGAGATTATTGGTCTTGATTCACCCTAGTATAAGGATATATATGACTACCTTCATGACCAAATCTTCCCTCTTGACTTGTCCAATAACTAAAAAAAAAACTTTATCTAACAAGCACCTAACTATGTTATCATCACAATACCCTTTATCGTCATAGTCTAGACAATGCCATTCTTAGAGTTTTGACACAGAGGTCTTTACAAGAAATACACAAATGTATGTTTGGTGCTCACTCTAGTGGTCCTACCCTAGCTAAGAAGCTTCTAAGAATAGGGTACTACTGGCCTACAATGGAATCTAACTCCTATCACTTCATAAAGAAATGTAGACAAAGTTAGATCCATGGTGATCTAGTACATGCACCGGCATAGGGACTTCATACAGTTACGCCACCTTGGCCTTTCTCTCAATGGGGAATTGACCTCATCAGGAAGGCTCACCCTACATATTCCAATGGACATAAGTTTATAATAACTACAACAATGTATTTCACTAAATGAATTGAAGCCATACTAATGGCATATATCACTAAAAAAAAATCTCAAAGTTCATATTGAACTATATTATATGTTAGTATGGTGTTCCTTTATCCATAGTCACAAATAATGGGAATCCCTTTAAAAACTAGGATGTTAGGGAATTATGTGAAAAATACCACATCCAACACCACTTTTCCACTCTATATTATCCCTAGGGTAATGGTCTAGCAGAGGCATCAAATAAAATCAATGTAAAGATCTTAAAAGAGATTGTCAATGATGTTGGTCAAGACTAACACATACATCTAAATCCAGCCTTATGGGCTTACCATATGAGCATTCATACTCCTACTAGTGCAACACCTTATTCCTTTGTCTTTGATTTCAAATCCATCCTACTGATTGAGGTCAAGATCTCATCCTTGAGAGTTTCCATGTAGAATTTCATTGATGATGAAGATTACCGAATCTCCAAATTACATGAGCTAGAGCTATTGAATGAAAGAATACAAACTACATTGTCCCACTTGTAGGCATATTAGAATCACATCAGATGTAGCTACAAAAATATATTCAAGGTTCAAAACTTTGACATTGGTGATCTGGTCCTAAAAGAGAGTCCTAAGAACTAAGAAGAAAGAGAAAAACTAGGCATGTTTGAGCCTAACTTGTTGGGTCCTTATATCATCACCACAACATATAGATCTAGTGCCTATCAACTAGATACCCTTGAGGGTGAACCACTATCTATAGGTAGTTCCATGCATTTTCATTGAGTTGTTGATTTGATTGGGTATACTCCTAAGGAGTATTCAGAGTAGCCATGTTGGTTCAGTGTCAAAGGGGGAGAAAGTATCATGTGAAAAAGTGTAAGGTATCAATGGAGAAAGTTATGCATATTGACAAATCATTCAGGGGGAGAAAAGAAAGTGTGTTTAGAGATGTGTTGTCTTTGATGGTTTTTCACATCATGTGTTTCCATCAATGAAAAAGGGGGAGATTGTTGCAATTATGAAGGAGTTGTCATTGATGTCAACATGATGTCCATTGACTGGTGTTTTCATCTATGTGTTAAGGAAGTAGTTGCATGATGAAAATGTCGAGGATATTGAGAAGATTATGGAAAATAGGAAAACAAGTTGTTGCAGATTATGCATGTGTATTTAAGATATTGAGGAATTGTTGTGAGTACATGGAGCTATCTTTTATTGCAGTGTCTAGAGATGAGTTGGAATGAAGTAATGATATGAGATGTCTCTAGTTCTTGAATTCCAAGTGATTGTGAGAAAATTTAATAAACAAAGAAAATAGTATTGTGTAAGTGCTTAGAATATGCTCTGGATCTATGTGTTTCTTTTTAATTGATGCTATTTCTATGCAGATTTGGTATGTTGTTCAAGATTTTTAGAGGTTGCTATATTCATAATTTTGGGTTCTGGATTGTTGGTGAGAGGAAGTTGTGTTTACTAGTATGAACACTAGTTTTGCAGTGTTGTACAGAGGTGTTGGGGAAAAATTTATTTTCTCCACATTTCTCAATAGTTTCTTTTTAGGACTTGTATATTTGAATGAGAGTTAATGGTGTTGTTATCTTGTTTGTGTCAAGAGGATTTGTGGTTAGGTGTATCAAATTTTTTGAAAGCATTTACTCAATGCTTAATGTGTTTTCACGGGTAACGACTGACATGATGTCTACACTACATTTTGAAATGTTCAAGAATTAATGGATTCATAGTGTGGCATGTGAGACTTAATTTCAGGTCTCGATTAAGTGTTGTGTTGGTCCCCTTTCATTCCTATCCACCACAAAAAATTTTAGATGCCGGCCTAATTTGAATTTATAAATATAATGGATAGAATTCCAACCTTAGAGAAGATGTTTCAGGTTGAGGTTGATATAAATAAGAGTGGAGTTATTGTGAGTTGTGAGAGAATAAATAGAGAAGCAAGATATATTTGAGGTCAATGCAAGTGATGTGTGTGATGTGAATTTGAGTAGAGTAGTGCAAACTTCAAAGTATTAGATTCCTAAATGCAATGAGCTAAAGGTGTCTAAAATCTTTCAAACAAGACTACAAAAGTGTTGGATCATTGTGGTGTATTCCTTGTTGCATTGAGAAAGTTTTCTCTTTGTAACATTTCTCTTCTATCTTCTTGTTATTTCTATGGAAATGAGCCCTAGCTATGAGCATTTTTGGATAGTGTGTCCTATTTTGGCAGTGAGCCCGTTTGTACCAGTTTTTCAATTACTTATATTGTGAGCTAATCCTCACCATGGTTTTTCCCTAATTGGGTTTTCCACATAAATATGGTGTTCTCTTGTGTATGGTTTTGTTATTTTAATTTCTATTATTTTCATTTCATGATTAAACACATTAACAGAATAAAGGTTTATTGAATGCATGTGGAGCTTATTACTATTGAGGGTTTTTGATGTTTTGATTAGATACAACTAATTCACCCCCCTCTCAGTTGTCCTGTTCAATCAACACAAGTTTATTGACGTTGATGGATGGATTCCTTAGATGCTTGATAGTCCTACAAAAGGTTGATTCCAAACACAATGGATTGATGCAACTATCATGTAGAGGATAACTCAATACATCTTCATAATTTGGCATGATTAATCACAATAGCTCCTTGCACATAAATACTTCATCTCTTTGTCTTGCAATCTTGAACTTGATTGATGAAAATATTATAATATTTTTGGTAATTCTACTCTTGAATTCCCTTGATTGATTTTAGGATCTTCAATTTTCTCAATATATTTTTTAGGAAATTGAAATGATAAAATGACTAGGTATTTATATGCAATTATTTCAGTTTACCAAAAATTAAATCTCGATAGCCAACAATTAAAATTTTAATTTCAAATAATAAATTACTAACACCAACATATTAAAAATTGGATCCAAAGTAGGTGGTCTAGGGCAAAGGGAACCCTAGACTAGATCCACATTTTTGACGATCAAAATTTTTGAGGGAAAAATATTAAATGCATACTTTGATTTCCCATGTTTCATTTTTTGATAAACGTTTTATAATGAGAAATTAAATGCATAATTAGGAAATTAGATGCATAATTAGGTCAAAGAACATATGGGGGAGAAAAACCTAGTGTGAAATTGTCAAGGGTGAAATTTTTTGATGCTACAAGAAGTAAATGGGAGTCTAAAGAGGGTGAAACAAAGCTATACTAATTTATTTGGTTTTCACATGAGATACCCAAACCAAATTGTGCATTAAGATTCATAATGGAAGAAGTGAATATTGGAATAGGAAATATGGTCATGGAGTTGATACTTTTGTTCCTATTGGATGTTGGGGAGATATATTGTTGATAATTTTCACACAACTATATACTATCATAATATTTAAATCCATTATCTAAGCTAGGTCACATAGAATTTTAACACCTTGTGTTTCATTGATCAATCTCCTAAGGTTTTCTATAAGAGGGATGACTTCTCTAGCTAAATTTTTAGTACTCAAGAATATTTGGAGATCAGCCAAGTCTTGGTCTATCTTTTTGGAGTTTATCTTCAAGAACATAAGCCACAAATTTTTCCAACCCCAAGTACTCATTAAGGGATCAAAAGCTAGAGGTCATTGGTTCAAAGTAAGAGTGGGAGTAGGATCTAAAGGTGATTGTGTTGTAATAGTCCCTTGAGTGAAAGAGAACAAAATTAGGCTCAACATTAGAGCTAGTTAAAGCATGGGAAGCCATAAGTCTATAACTTCATATCATAGGAGTGAGTACTAGATATAGAACATTGGGTCGTGAAACTCATAAATTAAATACAATTTTAAAGACACATCAGTGTTCCTAGGAAGAAGATAGAAGAAAGTAGAAGAAAGTGATGACAAGACAAATATGCTTATGAAATGTTAGAAGAAGATGTTTTAGGTTTATGTTTTACAAAAATAAAAGAGAACAAACAATCAAATGCTTTGATTTTTAAATTAAACATACAATGTTTACATATGAAAAAGAAAATTCAATGAATCTAACTCCTTAATCAAGTAAAATATGTAAATTCAAATAAATTAATGTGTTGATTAGATTATAGAATATATGCTTTTAGATCAAAATAATTTCAATTGTAGGATACATTGGGCTCACCAAAAATGTAAGATTAGTGAAAGGGGATCTAGGCCATATCTCCTAACCTAAATCAATCCTTTTACTTTTCAAACATTAGAGACACAAAATCAATGAACATCCGCTATTTGTCTATTTTCCTCAAAGGAGAGTTAAGAAAATATAGTTGGGATCTTGGTCCCTTTTTGTGTTGATTGTGTAAGGGTTGACGAGAGAATGTAGTGAAATAGGTGAATTAGGGTCAAAGTGACAAACTATTACAAAATCTGGAAAGTATAGAACAAAAAGACAAAATAGAAGATAGATCTAGAGAGGGAAAACATAGAAGAACCTAGTGTTCAAATCTAGAGTTGGAATGGTAAGATAGGGGCATTGGGAACCTTAGTCTAGAAGTGCTAAATTTTAGGGTTTCGGGGTTGATACAAGTGTGATAGTATATGAAGGTCTTTGACAACTAAGACCAAGTTTTGAATTTTGATAGCTTTGAATAATTAGCTTCCCCTAACTTTTTGAAAAGTAGTGCATGAATACATGAACTAGGTTTTTGAAGCCTTGAGATCTCAAATTCACTTCAATCAACTTAAGATTTGTAACCTGTAAAATAGACAGAGGGAGAAGGATTATGTTGTATGGTGGAACCTTCAAAAAATTTGTGTTCCACTAATCTAATGTCTTCACTTGTGTGGCTTCTTGGTTTGAAATGTTTTCAAGGGTTTAGGGTTTTATGCTATTGGGTTGGTTTTACTTAACATATTTTCCCTCCTTGATCATTTATCTTTTGGTCTAATATTTCATTGACCTATTGGCTAGGTTCTCAGTTGTCTAAGTTACATCTTAAGTCTATGTAACCATGTGGTTACCGACCCCTTATGCCTAGGTTTCCCATTTTCCATGTTGTGTAGTATTTTCCTCATTTTTTGGTCTAGAGGTTGATATTTTACAAAGTTGGAGCTTTTCAAATATTTTATCTTTATGCCCTAGGTTGGATATGATCTTAAGTTTCTTTTAAGTCCCCATGCTTCATTTTACCTATATGTCCCATTCTTTATGAACAACTTTTAAAGCACATGCAAATTTCTACCACCAGAAGTCTTTGTATCACCCATCACTAAATTTCTATCACTCACCGTTTTCATTTCCGCAATGAGCAATGAACCAATTCCCTTTGCATCACACATTTCTACAAACATTTGGCCTCTATTTTCATTTTCATGATGTGTGATGACTTGTGTCGTTTCATTGCATCACGCCCATTCTATGCATCATGAAACACCTTTTACCACTCAATTCATTTGAGTGATGAGCGACAAGAGGTAAAACAACTACATTTTATGATTGTGCCACATGTCAAAATATTGTTCCCACATCACCTATTGCTAAAGACCTTCTCATTTTAGATAAACAACAACAATGAGTGATCAGTGGTGGTGATTGAGGCTGTAAGGATACATCAGGGAGAAGACACCATGTCTAAGGGAAACATTTTAGATTCTCTCTGATGAAATGATAAAACACCATCGAATGAACTACATCATGTTAGTGGGAGCTACTTTGAAGTCCCTTCAACACAACAATTATTCTTGATCAAAAGTTGTGATCAAGCCTTGGTGATCAGGCGGTGCTTGTTGTAGAGTCAAGTGGGACTGAATTGTGAGGAAAGTGTAAGAGCAAGGTGGTGTTACATCAAAGATATAGATGAACATTAGCAATACTTGTTGATTGATCTCTCCAACATGTCGATAGGGTGGAAACAAGTGATGGTGAAGGATGACTTGATCTAATGACTAGGAACTCATTGCATATGTTTTTCACACCGTGGATGACATATATGAGGGAAAGAAAGTAGTAGTGATAAGTGATGGATGGTTAAGCCTTATGTCCATCACTTCACCTCAAACCATCATGGTTGCAATCAAAGGACTGAAGAACACATCAATGACAAGTGATAATGAGGGTGACAATAGTTCAACGAAGAGATAGTGGAATTTTGGTGAGATAGTCTCATGAGTCTCTTCAACATGTTGATATAGTGATGTTTGTTGCAATGATGAAGGGATTCCCTTTGGAGGGTGGGAATTATATTCTTTAGGTAATGTACAAAGGAATTTTGTCTCATCTGAATGTCTCCCTCACATTTGGGAAAATATAACTATATTGGGGATTTTTTTGCAGTGGTCGAATGGGATTATGACATGTGTACATTCTAGCCTGAGGCTTGTTTTTCTCCTTTGTCTCTATAAGAAGGAATTCATGGCTAGTAATGTGAGTTCTTATTTCTAGGAAGGCTCTTAGCTTTAGGTTTTGGCCATGAAAGAGGATATGTACTATAATTGTTGAATGCTAAGGGTAAAGGTCCATATGTTGTAAATCCATATATTGTAATGGTCTTTTAACTTGAATGCATAGATATGAATACATACTATTATGTGATTATCTCCATGTCTAGGATGTAACACCTTTTGAATTGAAATAACAAGGTTATTGAGGTTCTTAAAACACTTTTGTTGTTTGAGTTATCTATTTTTTTGTTTTCCATTCAAGGAGTGGTGTAAATGCTTGCAAGTAGGTAATGAGGGTGTTGTATTTTCATGTGGATTGCTAAGTAGGATTTCATGATTGGCTTATGTAGACCTTTCTATCATAATGTTATGGAATCTTGAAGTTCATCAATATTATGTTATAGTATTATGATATGTGACTCAGTGGCCCAAGGTAGGAAATGGTCTTCCACAACTATCTTTCCCCAACTTCAGAAACAATCTTTAAATTCAAACAACTTTTAAATTCTTTTGTTCTATGTTTGGTTTCTAGAAGTGTAATGTACTTTCATATTATCATGCTCTAAATTTTGTGTTGTAGAGGAGTAGCTTCCCCCTTGAAATATTCCATTTATTAAGCATTTACATGATAATTCATCTTTTATTTGCAATGTACAGTCATTTGGTTGCATAAATTCATAGGTACATTGTGTGGGATTACCCTCCTAGGTTTAGCAAAGCCTAAAGTGTTGGGGAGAAAAGTGTAGAATCCATATCTCATTCATTGGCCACTAATCTTGAAGTTCTTAAGCATAAGGACTAGCTATCCTTTAGAGGATTCTCAAGGTTCAACTAGAAAAAACACCAACACTGTATAGGGGATTGCCTTGGTCAAATCTCATTTTGGTGTTTCCACCTCCACAATGACTATGATAAGAAGTGAAAAAGAGTGTGTTTTTCTAGGGGAGCAAGGACAAACAATAAATGGGAATGATAATAAACACAATTGGAACTTACCGGTCATATTTGAAACCCTTGTTGAAATGAAGTCACTTTTCTCATCACACACAAGAAGTAGGGGGATGCTTGGAGATCTTGCAATTGTTAGTGCACATAATGATAATAAATATAAACAAAGAACATCATGCAATGCATGAATATGAATGTATTGATGTGTTGTAAACTTTGATTGACTATAATTGTTCCTTTGATCTTATTCTTATTATTCTCTTGATATTGTCTTAATTTCCTTTAAGGCTCTTGAAAGATATTAAGTTTCCAGATGTTAAAAGGAGGGAAGAATGTATATTTATATGGATTTAAACATATTTCACATTAACCGTTAATATAGGCCAACAAATAAATTTAAATTCTTAAAAATATTGAGAATTCATTGGTGAAATTTACACTATATTTTCATACCATGAGGTTCACATTTGATAGTGCCTTGATATCATCATTGAGACATAAAAAATTGTTACACCCTAAATCTAATGTACCAAATCTAGGGTGTATTTTTTGTGTATATATGTTTCATTGGGATACAAATCAGCAAGGTGTATAGATTAACTATCACCCTCAATGGTGAGCCAATTAGACCTAGATCTCTATCATTTAGGGGGATTGGGATGATTTGGAAATGATTGTGATTGATTACCATAATTAAAATATATGACCTAATGTAATAAATGTAATTATCTAACAATTGATAATAAAAAAATAGTCAATATTTCATAGATCTGGAAGGTGCGGATGATTATCTACCTGTCCATAAAAAATGGTTCTACTGTGCATACAAGGAATCAGTCACCCTTGGGTGAATGGGTCTTTATAGGCATGTCCTGCTCAACTTTTGGAGTCCTCTAGTGTTGGATCTGAGCTTCTATTTCCTTCCTATCCCACTATTAGAATGACATAAATAAATTTTGTAGGTGATTTTTTGTGTCTTGAAAAGAATGGTGACGATAAATGCAACAATACAAAATGTATCTTCAAACTCTCATCAATCCACTTCAGACCTACAACTCGCACATTCACAAAGAGGTAAAATGATGTGACATATAGGGGCTTACTTAGTCAAACCCCGTGTTAGTTTTTCTACTTCTACAATGGCAATGTCAATGATAAAAAACTTTAATAGAATGGAAGGAATGATGAGTGAACACAATGTTGCAAATCACCACCCTTCAATGGCTTCCTTGAAGGATGTGAGACATACACATCTCTTCAAGGATCTTGGATCTTTCTTGCTTGATTTTCTTGAATGGTTGAATTTTTGGATGCTTGGAGACCTACAACATTGTTAATCTTCACATAGCATGAACATGAACACACATAAACATTGATGTTGTATCCTACATCCAATGATATGAACTTGTAGTAGCCAATCCCATCATAGAAAATAGCATGGATGAAGCAATATAAACAAATTTTAGCATTACCAAGGTTGATCTTGTTCCATCATCACATGAAGGGGATATCTATAACTTCCAAGTCTTAGCCACTAAATTGGTAGAAAGAGTTGAAAATGCAAAATATACTGAAGATCAACTCAAGTAGTAGGTTAAAATTATAGGATCTTATCTCACAACTATCATTGACACCTAAAATTAGCCTTTCCATATGGTAGCCACTTATTTTGATCATAAAAATAGTATTTGATAAAAGTGTCATTGAAAAATATGTGAATACCAATCTTATAGAAAAATAATGGAGGATTAGGTTAAGCATACTATAGTAGGCGGATCAATTTTTATTTAAGAGGCTAAGAAAATATATGATAAAACTAATATAAGGGAAGGAGAATCTAAAGAAGAGATCACAAAAGATAAAATGAAAGAATCCATATGGATCAAAGTTGAAAACAATCTCAAAAAGATGGATGAAACAACATTGGTATATTATTCATTAAAAGTATATATTCAAATGCTAATGTAATTTTTTGTAATCTAAAGTTGAAGAGCATTGAATGGAAAACACCAAGTCCCATTAAATAGAATGTGTTGGAACAAACCAAAATTTGACAAGACTATGATTAGCTCAAAGTAGAGATTTAAAATGATTACTTTTTTATCAATTCAAATATTCAAACAAAAGTGTAGACACTGAAAAATGTCCTAAGTCTATGAGCGTTATTTTTCTCAGTCGTCGTCTTTTGATAATTGAATAATTTTAGTTATTCAATTATGTTCGATCATATTCCTCTATTAATTAAATAATTTTTAATTATTTAATTAATTCACCTTCACATTTATATCCTGATCAATTAAAATTATTTAATTGTGTCACTAATATATCCATTTCTTCTACAATTAAATAAATCATCATTTATTTAATTATTTCTCCATAGTCAGATAATAATTATTATTATTCGACCTTTTTATTCTTCCATGATTAAATAATTATTGAGATTATTTAATTCCTCTCTAATTTCCATCTTCCCATTTAATTAAATTCATTAATTTAATTAAATGCCCCCTTTTTCATTTTATCCAAATACATAATTTGAATAAATTATTTATTTCCCACTTGTCCCTTTCCTCCATTTTCCTCCTTTTTCGAATAAATAATTTAAAATAAATTATTTATACACCTCCTCTAGTCAAAGATGCCCTGCCATTAATCTTTGTCATTTCCTTCATTGTTATCATAGTCATCAAGCGTCATAGTCGTCGGCGTCATACGTGTCATGATTCCTCCAAGAATAGCTTATTCTTGGTGCTTCAATTCTGGACCATTGATCTTGGCATCTTTTTGAGACTTAATCTCAGCCATCCATTTTGTAACCTCCCTCTCATTCATCCTCCACCATTGATCTTGGAATCCTTCTAGAGGATTAATCTCAGTTTTCCATTCGATGGGTTGTCTATAAAAATAACCTTCCCCCTCCCACCTAATTGTATCCAACTTTCTTGCTTACCATTTGCAGGTTTTGCACAAGTATTCCAAAAAATATGAGGGAAAAGTTCCATAAGAAGAAGGAGAGCAAGAGAAGTGAATCAACCATGATGGGGAGTACTTTATTTCATGTTTTTCATTTTTAATTCTCTCAATTATTTATGTTATCTTGTTGATGAGGTTTTATTAGCTTAGAGGTGTTGGTTGTCATTATTCTAGGCTAGAAACTAAGAAACTCCATCTTACCTTGGAGAACCCGACACGAACATCATTTTTTTCCGAGCAGTGATGCATTTGTCAAATGTAGCAACACACTTGTCTAGAAATGGCGCATCTGTAGGAGGCACCCATGGGTGGGAGAATTTGAATTTAAATATGTGATGCAACCATCCTCGTGTAACACAGCACAGTGACACAATTGCTAAAAGGAGTGATGCATTTGTCTGCTAGGTAAAAGTTTATTTTTTTAGTATATTTTTCATCCTTCTTTTGGTTTATGTGAGTAAAATAGAGTTTTTGGGTTTCTAATCTTTTGTTTGCAGCATGTGGCTTTAGGTTGGGACTCCCAAAATTGCTTCTTGGAGCAACAAAAAAATTGAGTCCTTTAGTTTTTAGCCTTGTTTGAGTTTTAATTTATTTAATCTCTTTGCTTTCATTTTTAGTTTAGTTGTTAGATTCTAGTTTTGGTTTGGTTCTAATCCCTTTTTGGTGCTAACTTGGAGTTTGTGCAAAATTTTCATTGGCCCAAGATCTTTCTTTTGAGACTACTAACAATTGGTTTTGCAAGTTCAAATGTCCAAGGGTTACATTTTGAAACCACTTTTCTTGTTTTAGATTAGAAAACATTTTGTTTGGTGCTTAAAAAGAATGATTGTATTTCTCACATAGATTTAATTAGAGGTAAAGAACACCATGTCTTAATGTTTGAGGGTGGTAGGTGTTGACAATGATTTCACTCGCAGCAAACAGGGTGAATAAATTCTTCACAGACAAGACCACAAAGAGCCTATCCTTCTTGAAAGATATGGAGCAAAGACAACCTAAAGGGGAATTTTGAATTAACAGGGAAAAGATTGGCTTTCGTTCAATCCCAAGTCTTCCATAACTAGGTCATGGTTGCACTAGGGTCGCTCTCAGGTACTGATGTGATATTGTTGTTAATCTCAAAGGGAGTATGGTTTTTCCTTGAATATTTTAGGTATGAATTCCAAATTGAAACAACGAGTTCAAGCATCATGAAACCAAAATATTTTCCATAACATTTCATGAACATCACAAATTATTTGCTATCACTTAAGTAGATTTAACATTAAGCATTCAATAATTTTATGGAAAACGAAAGATTTTCATTAAAATTTCTTCCATTCATTTAAATTTTGGAACATTTTCAAAAATATAAACATCTATTCTAAAACAAAGTATAAAAAAAAAATATTGAAAATTAAAAGTTTCTCCTGGTTATTCTCCATGGCTGCTCCAAAGAATCAATTAAAATAGAGCAAACCACTTTATACTTCACCAAATTTCTTCATAGCTACATATAAAATAGTGCAAGCTTTTAAAGAGAGGGGTTTCATTTTTGGACACTGAGTAGGTTCTGTATGCACCCTTAAATAGTATAGCATACAGTCTTGTTCGACCGAACTATCAAAACTAGCTACAAAAGATACTGAGATAGGTAGCTATCTAACAAGCTCTGATATTAATTAATGTCTGCGTGCATACAAATTTTTACACTGGAATGGTTCAGAAAATAGGAAAAAAGAACAAAACTTAAAAGTTTATGCTCCTCTGACATCCACAAATTCTGAACTTAAAATAAAATAAAGGATCCTCTGGCCTTCTATAGAACACAAGGCTCAAACAAGATAAAACAACTACATGAGAGGAACTCTAAGGGACCAATCTCATCAAGGCACATGGAATGTAGTGACCAATATGAGAATTGTAATTGAAGTCAATGGAAGTCAACTCCAATTACACGTTGAAGCTCTTCGAGTGTTGATCCTTTATTATCAAGGTTCTTTCTTGATAAAAAAAATCCACTCAAACAAAATATAGGAACTTCCTATGACAATGGAGTGATCAGGTGGAAGTCATACTCCTATATTTTAGGTTCCTTTATTTGAACATTCCAAGAATAAATCACTCCCAGAATAGATACACTTCTTTACTGCATGCTTGAACTCTAGTATCCCAGTATTCCAGTATCTAGCACATCTTCACAATGAACTCTATTCTAGTATGATGTTTTAAAGTGCATCATTGAACCTGTCAATACCATTAGATTTGTTTGCAAATACAATTTTCTTGACCATCCATACCCGAACTTTGCATCACAATCGATATCTCCTGCAATCACAAATTCCATACATTAAATCCCTTTAAAAGAAAGAAAAAAACATTTATAACATCTCATGTAAATAAAACCATTATTCAATTGTTAGTACAAAAATCTCATAATCACACACCTTTTAAAATCATATCATGAATCCTCACACATATACCAGATTACCGGGGTCGTTAGATAAATTTAAAATTTCAACATTTTCACTTCACATTACAATTTGGTACCCAGTATTCAGCTTTACCCACTTACTTTCTCGGACCTCAGTTATACTAGAACTCCATCATATCAGACTCCTTCATACTGGACTGGAGCCTTCCATTCGAATTTGCATTACCTTTCACCTTTTCCATGTTTTTGGTACCCAGTGTCTAGTGCCCAAAACACTTACATTACGAAGTACTTTTATTATCAAATATTTTTCTCTTTTCCTTTTGGGGATCTTCCAATTTTCTAGCTCCTGCCATAAGAGTTATATTTTTTTTTCCACTTATGTCCCCAAGTCTTTTCAGTCTTAGGGCATGTTGTGAGACCACACAACAGTAGGTATTATGTTCTCACCTTGTGCAAACTTGGTGATCAGAAAGCTAGACCCATTTGATTTTGTGTTCACCCATTAGAGGGCTTACCTTAGTGGGAAAAAGTACTCACCCTAAGGGAATGACCCAAGCAGTAATAGGCTAATTCCAAGTCCTTCTAGACTGATATATAAATTTTTGATTGCAAGGAAAGTTTGCAATCAACGGGAAGCAAAAATGATAGCCCTCTCCCAATATATTTATGATGCGAAAAGCCCTTGTTCTAAGGGTTGGGAGGCCTCCTGAGGGAGTTTATCAAAGTACCTCCTGAACCGGATTCCCTTACTAGACACCTCTTGTTTGCAGTGGCCAAAATCCCTCTATTTGCTGGTATAGGAGGTCGGACCTCTGAAGTCATCCCACATTCTCACAATTTATTGTAGAGATAACAAACTCTAGGAAGTGATGACCCAAAAGTTTGGAAATTAGTATGCCCATAGAAGTGAATGTCGTATAGGGGAGCCAATGCTACCAAGTTCCTAGGCTATCCACTTTGAATAAGTGTTGCTGGAGAAATCCAAGTGGGAATTCAATGAATATTATCCTTTCCAACATTAGGATTGTTCTTTGTCTTATTTAAAAATCAAACATTCTCACATCAAACTAGTCCTAAAAAATTGCTTGATACTATTTGCTATGTTTTCTAGACATATTTCATCAGAAATAGTCAAAAACTTAGATCAAAACCATTGAAAAACATCAAAATTATCAAAAACACCATTCTAGAACCGCAACTGTCAGACATAGACCCACAATTATCACCATGAACCATAACTATCAGCTCAAAGACCAAAATTTTCAATCTAAAATCCATTTTCTAGAAATAAAGCCGCATCTGACAACCCGAGCCACAACTATGAAACACATCAGATAAAAATTGAGCCGCAATTGTCTACCAAAATTTTTTCCTAAAATTTGTGTCCAGAATCTGATCAAAACTGGTTTATAGTAACCTATGTCTGATAAACTAGAGACCTACAAGTTTTTCTAGCTCATTTTAGCATCCCCATTAGGAAAACATTGCATTATAGGTTGCATTCCTTCATCCCTTGCATTGCACAAATTAGACTTTGATCCTTAGGTTGCATCTAAACCTTTAAATTTTAAACATAAGGAGACGTTTGAGCTTTTGAAAATTCTTGGTTACTTATTATATTTCTCATTGACCATTGTCCTTGTCATTGTCTTGTCATTGTCCCTTTTTCAAGTTGATTCTTAGTCCTGTGTCTTGGTCTTGGTTGTCCTCTTATGGTCAATGACATTTGGAATTTTTTTCCTTGGGTTCACATTAGCTTGAGTGCCACCCTTTGATTAAAATTTTAGGATTCATTTTCATTAGATCACCCTAATTTAGACTCACATTCCTTAGATTTCACTTTACACCTTTATTCCAAAAATACAAAAAAGATAGCTCACTTTACCTTAGTATCATATCAATCCTTCATTATCCTTGCATTTTCATACCCCAAAAATACAAAAAAATATACAAAAACATAGATTAATCTCATTTAACCTTAGTTACATTATCATCTTGATCTTGAATTAGCATCATTTAGTCACCTTATCACTCACTTTTACCATCAATGAATCTTTGATTTTCCTTGCATTAGCATCCTTGTATTTCCATACCCTAAAATCCAAAAAAAAAAAAAAAACATAGCATAGCATAGTCTCATTTCCATTTTTCATTATCCCCCAACTTGCAAAAGTCTCACATGGTTGAAATGAGGTCACAAGCCAAATGAAAGGACATGGATTTCCTAAGCAACCCATTTCTTGACAATGTCATAGATTCAAATCAATCTACACCCCACAACAACACATCACAAAGAGAAGATAGTGACCTTTGGGAAGAACTAAACCTTGAACAATTCAACAAGAGATTGACCCCTCAAGAAATTGAAAGGGCTTATCAAAATCCTAGAGTTTTGAGTATAGTTGACCAACTTGTTGGTGCCAATCCAAACAAATTTTTCTATGCATTAGCCAAAAAGGGTGCCAAGTTATCTCAAGGTTTTGGCATATCAACCATAATAGAACAAGAAATTGAAATTCCATTTGGAATGCCTTCATCACAAAAAATGGTAAACATACCCATTGGGAAAACTACACACATGAATACTACCACTACAACACACATTCCAAATATCCCAACTCATACCACCACACAAGGTCAAACTTTCACATTTGGTAGTTCCTCAAACACCATGGGTAAAACTTTCACGAATCTTCTCTTACAAAACACAAATCAAGGGTCCACATCACAAAGTCCTACATCTTCGATCCAAAATATAAGCCAAGGTCACACACCCTTGACCCAAAATGAAAACCAAAGTTCTATACCCACATCCCCAAACACAAACCAAGGGACCTCATTCCAATTCCAAAGTGCACCTTCATTAAATCAACCTCCACCAAATAACCCTAGAAAGGTGTGCATTATCTCATGAAGGACCCCAAATCAAAACCACAATCAAGGGTCTACTACCAACCAAGGGTCTATTCCATCACTTCAAAATACAAACCAAGGACCCCTTTTGTCATTCCAAAATGCCACTCAAGGGTCATTACCATCACTTCAAAATTTCAATCAAGGGAACATTCTTTCATGCCAAAATGTCAACCAAGGGAACATTCCTTCACATCAAAACATCAATCAATGGCCTACACCTTCATATCAAAACATAAATCAATGTCCCATACCCTCACTTGCAAACCAAGGATTTAATTTCTAAAACCAAAACATGAATCAAGGGTCCATACTATTGTGCATGTTTTGTACACACACCCCGCCCAAGGCAGGGACCCCATTTTTTCACTCCCGTTTGGGTCATTTTTAATCCCAATGGGTCATTTTTATCCCACCTCATTTTGTGTGCCCCTATCCCTGAGCCTAAGTTGGTCACATTCCTTAAAACAATCAAACACCCCTTGACCAAATTCATCTTCCCAAAATTCGCTAAGTATTTTTCCTTTACAAAACTTTTGTTGTGGGTTTCTGCATGTGGGTTGTTGGCTATAGGTTTCCATCTACGAAATTCCATCTATGGGTTTCTGCCCATGTTCCACTGCTAAGTAGCGGTCGACCCTTAACTTCTGTCCCCATGGCGAGCTCTGCACCTGATTTCTCTATCCAAGCTTTGACCAGGCGGCTATCACCCTTGCAGACCCACATTTGTAGGTCTCTCTTGGCGGGCCAACGTGCTCATTTTTCCATTCCTTACGACATTTAGTGTGCACCTTCCTGAAGCAAAATTTCCACTCATTTCCTTTGCCAAGGGTGTCCTAGTGATGGACCCTCCGAATTCACCTTCCAAATGTCTACATCTCAAAAAAGGGTACAAAGTTCAAGTTTTCAACATCTAGGGCCCATAAAATGGATGTCTCCATAATCCTCAAGGGGTTTGAGCTGAATTTGTTAAGTGTTTAGATGTTGCAAAAGTTTTTCTACGGGTTTCCATGTGCAGGTTGTTGGCTATGGGTTTTCATCTGTGGAAGTCCACCTACGGGTTTTTTATCGCAGAAGTCCATTTGTGAAATGTCATTGCAAATGGTGCTAGACCCTCCAGCTTCTGCATCCCAAATTTTTGCATTTTTCAAAAGGAGTCAAATCTTAAGGAAATATGTATAGACACTCTTTATCTCCTTTTTCCCATGTGCTAAAATTGAAAATCTCAAATTTACTAAGTTTTGTGAATTTGTGAAAATTTTGCTATGGGTTTCCATGTGCGGGTTGTTGCATGCAGGTTTCCATCTGCAGAATTCTATCTATGGGTTTATGTCTATGAGATGTTGTCCGCCTTTTTCCACTACTTAATAGCCAAACATCAATTCCCTTCCCATTAGTTGCGCTAACATTCCTTGCAACCACATGATAAAAAGAGATTCATCTTGATAAAGGGAATACAATTGAAGGTGCTCCATCACTTGTTTTCAAACATTCCAAGTGACCTCGACCCAAATATACCTTGTGGTCATACCATGCAAAAGGTAACATGTGAGCTAACCCATGTGAACTTCCATTTGCTAGTAGCCCTTACTCTGTCATCGTTCCCTAACATCCAAGCACTTGCGTCTTCCCATATGGTGGGTTATGAAGGATTGGTTTCCCTTTGATATGTTGAAGTTTGACAAATGCCAAAACTTAAGTATAGGAGCTTGATGTGGGTCTTCCTATGCAGACCACCACCTATAGACTGCTGTCCCTCCAAGTCCATTCCTTAATGGTGAAATTCGATAGCAACTCAATAACTTCCATTTGCACGTCCTAGAATGATCAAACTTTAAGACACCACCCTGGTCGTCTGAGGTGCCTGCGGGTTCCGCAATGCAGAACTCCACATACGAGTCGTCCCCCGAAGGCCACTAGTTAATATCTAAGCTCCAAACATCCTTCAACCTCCCCATTCCTGCATACCCCAAACCCGCAAAGGCATCATAGCCTAATCTAATGACTATGGGTACCTCATTGGTCAATTTCACATGTGCCTAATCACCTCATTAGAAATTTGATCGCCAACTCACCTATGCGAAAATTCTACTATGGGCAGCTGCCTACAGGATTATGTGGCCACAGAGACATTATTTAACTACCTTCACTTCAATGGCCTCCACTTAAGGGAAACTCACACCCTTAGGCCCACATTTTCATAAATAATCCAAATGAACTCCAAATGTTGAACAATGATAAATTTTATGATCTTTCAAGAATGTATGAATGGATCTAATGTTCATTTTGTAGGGTTTGACTAACACTTACTCTAATTTACATATGAAAGCACTTACTACATCTTTTTCATGTAGGATTTATGGAACCTATTGTGGGTCCATTAGGGAGGGCTGGCCAACATATGACTGCATGCCAAAGGAAGCTAGTGTCAAGAAATCAAAACGTTATCTACCAAAATTAGAAATAGGAGGAAGTTGTTTTATCTTTTTTCAAACAATCATGATTATCAAGAGCTACTCACCAGAATCAAGAGTAGCATATCTACTTTTTAGTAACACAAATTTGCAACAAGATTCAATGAATAAATGTTGCAAACACATCAACAAAAGGTAGACTTTGACAATTTTCAACTACAAGAAAGAAGTCATTTGGAAGAAAAAACAACTACAATGACTAAAGAAAAAATAGGCTACAAGACAAAATAAGGAATAGGAAAAAAAGGTCTATTTTATATTGTCATATATTTGGGGGTAGGTGAAACCCTAATGTAAAATAAATCTAAGCCACACAATGTAAATCAATCCTAGACATTCATTTATGCTTTGGAAAATTATAAATAGGGGCTTGCTCCTCATTTGTAAGGGGGTGGTGAATTATTGTAAGAGGAATTTTGCAACAATAAAAGGAAGCATTGCATGAATTTGGGTGTTTTCTTTGATTTTGTTCATTATGCAAACATGATTCACCCTCCATGTTAGTTTTAGTTTTTAGTTTCTTGGATGTCCTTAATTGTGGTTGTTGTTATAGTATTTGATGGACTTCTTGCCCATACTTTTGGAACTTGTTGATGACAAACTACCGTGTAAAATTAGCCTAGGCTTGTTTATTCCATTGCTACAACTTAGTTCAATTGTATGTTCATGAGGTGAATGGACAATCTAAAAATATGTAGACCTTAGAAGATTACATTGGTTTTGTGTAGTTGTAGGTTCTCTTGGTCAAGCAAAACTTGATTGTGGGAGTTTGTCTACTATAGCATCCTCTATTGTTACTATTCATTCATAGGTTAGATTTAGAATAACTCTATCAACCCTTTCCTCTATTGCTATTTCTTTTAGTCCTTGTTAGAGTAGGATTCAAAGCATCACAACAATGCTAAATTTGATGAACATGGTGAGTTTCAACTTGTTGTTTTGGGTGAGTAGCCGCTACTCATTCATTTCCAACACCCTGAAACTCCACTTGCAGACCCCACTTCCCATGATTTGTAAACCATAAAGGCCACCCTATGAATACCAACAAATCACATCAACCAACTGAGCTATTCTAAGCATTGTCATGACCTGACACCCGAGAGACCTTGGGGTGGTAATTTGGAACTTGTTTTCAAATTTCTACCTTTCAAGAGAGGTAGCATACTTGTGTGTTTCCTGTGTTGAGAAGGTACAAAAACACCCATCAACGGAACTAGCAATAGAAGGAGTTCATCGCTGATCTCAATACTGTAAAGCTAAAAGTTGGAAGTTGAAAATCACTTTCAAGTAAAAAACTAAGATAGAGATCTCATCATATGCTAGAATTTTAAAATTAGAAAATTAGAAGGAAAGGTGACATTTAAGTTGAGATGAAGTAGCAACTTGAAATCAACATCACTCAGCTACAAGAAGATCTAAATAGGATATTAAGGAAGTCGTTGTAGCACTTTGTATTGGGAGATAAATGTAGAATCCATGGCACTCATAGACACAATGAAATGGAATGTCTAACATTCTTAGGCCAAATTGAGATGGTTTTGCAAGGAGAAATTCCTTTTTGGGAAATATACCAACCCTTAGCTCCTATAGACCCAAAAGAAGAACCGGTTAACATGGTAGCCAAGGCCTTCAAGGATTTGATCCAAGAACACTTGAGCAACAAGGATGGACTAAGGCTAGAGGAGGTATTGATGGCTGGTTGGTGTAGATTCCATAATGCACCACATTTTGAATTTACCTGCCCATCATGTGTAGGCATCATCACTCAAGTCAGGAGCTACTTGGATAAGGTAGGGCAACCAACTCTTAATGAGAAGGAGTTATCCATTGAGGTAGGAGGGCAGTCAACATTTGGAGGATAGCACAATGAATCTGAACCAAGAAATTCTACAAAAGTAAGTCTTGGGACAACAGACACTGAGATTGAGAATCAAAAGGAAGGAGTTGGATTCCTTGGAACAATAGGGAGTCTTGATGAAAGTTCAAATGGAAGAGGATTAGAAGATATTTTCTCCATAGGAAAAGATAATTCCTTCACTCAAGAAGAACCATTGGAAGTTGAAGATGAATTAGTAAAATCTACAACACTGTATGTTGAGACATCCAACACAAATGTTGAAGATCAAAAAGAAGAAGAGGTTGAAAGTCTGGGGGTAGCAGAAAATAATGATGAAAGCTCCAGTGAAATGGAATTCAAAGACCCATTTTTAATGGATGAGAGCAATCAAACAACTGAAAAAGAAGATTTAGAGGAGTGGGAACAACCACAGGCCATGGCTGTCTACCACCAAACTTCCTTCATAAGTGTTGATGATGATCCAGTGGTAGAACAATATAATGAACTTGTCTCAATACTCATGAGGGATTGGTCAAAGTTGAGATACCAAGTGGATTTGGAGGTGTTGTTGATGCCAAGTTGGTGTAGGCTCCATGATTTGGCACATTCAAAGTTCATGTGCGGGCTATGTCAAGAGGTCATCAAGAAAGTTAAAGAGTAGGTAGAGCAACCAATCACACCACCTCCTACAGTTGTTATTGGGATCAAAGAAGAGGTCCAAGAACCTAAAACAATTGATAACTTAGCTAAAGGAATCCCTCAAGAAGGTGTTGGGGTAGCAACATAAGAAGAAGAAGAAGAACATAGTCTCGAAGTTCTCAATGATGAAGTAGATAAAGTGGGAGAGCTATCCAATGATCATCAAGAGTCCTTCCCTCTTGAAGAGCATTTATACATGATGGATGATAGGCTTTATGGGGAATCCTTAGAGGAAAATCACATAATAAATTTTGGTCCCCTTGAGAAGGTACCATCAATTGATGACTTCTTTCCATTGGGAGCTATACTGCGGAGGTATGTCGACACTTGGGAAGAGTACATCTTAGAATATGACAATGATAAAGATATACTACCTGAACCTCTAGATGGTGAAACATTAGAGCTCCTAGATTGGGAAAGGAACTCCTTTTCCATCTACAATGATAGTGAGCAAGAAGAAATAGGTAAACATCTTGATGAGCTACATGAGCTGCAAGGAGAAGAAGAACAAGGTGAGAACATCTTGGGAGCTTCCCACAAAGGTGATATTCCCTACCAACTATAGGCTACAACTGGGGGTCCTTGCACCTTGACCATTATTGATCCTCCTAAAAACTCCAAGAGCTACAACATAACAAATTCGTCCATGTCATGTTTCTACAACATGAAATATAAACAAATCAAGATCAACACGAGGGAAGTGAGAAGGGACAACATGCTTCCATTTGGAGAAAACAATCAAGTGGACACTAGGATCGTTGATGACCAACATGATAGTGTTTATCTCCTCAAGGAATAGCTAATGGAGGTTGTAGGTCCCACTGGTAGCTTAGAAGAGGTGTTTGTTGCCTCATTTTCCTAGCCTCTTGCAAGCCCAAGATCAAGTACAAGGTTCCTTGAAATTGAAAATTATAATTTTTCACAGGGTCTACAACCTGATCAATTTGATTGTAATCTGTAGATTTGTAATGCAAGGGGGATATTGCACCATCCATTGCATCCACTTGAGGTTTCCAAAGCAAGGACCAATGATGTAGTGCTCACTCTCAACTATCAAACATTACCACCTTCGCATGGTGACATCCAGGTTCTATCTTTCCTTCCTCCTATGAATACTCACAGTTGCATTTATCATTTTGATTATGGGAATGAGGGGAGACTAAGTAGTGCAATTAATTAATTATTACACTAGCATAAGTTAACTTAGGTCTTGCATTTAATTAATTAAGTCCTAGGTTGCATTATTAGATAAACTTTTCATTTAATAAATGGGATTATATTCCCTTCCTTGTTTGGTGGGATAAGATTCCTTCTAGAAGATGAGTTGTCCTTCTAGAACTTATCTCAATATTTAATAATCATCTAGATAGGGTTCACATGTTGTCACATGTTGTTAGATCATGACACATGGCAACATCTCTTGCATCTTAGGTTTTCCTTATTGCCTATATATTCAGGAATCTTGTACATTTGTAATCATGTCATGTCATATTCAATTTGACATCCTTGCATCTTAATGATAGCATGATTTTTCTGCCATTTCTCTCTTGTGGAAGTTTTTGTCTTGCAGGTGATTCTGGGGGGTTTGAGGAGTTCACCTAAAGTCCTACATGGTATCAGAGCTCCAGTGTTGTAGACTTCTTCCCAGATATCAGAGATCAATCTTGGCATGAAAGTTTTGTTAGATGCAAGCAGCTTTTTTAAAGCCATTTTTTATTTTTGCTTCAGAAATCCAGCTTCCACTCAGTTCCAGGAAAAACGATTTCTGGGTTTTGTAGCCAGGGTCGAAATCTAAACTAGGTATCTTTTAGATTTTTGATATCTTATACGGATCTGGAGAAAATCAATGAACAAAAATTGGCGCGTGTCATTTTTCTCCGGCTGAAGGTTTTAAAAAAAATATTTTTTCATTTTCTGCTTG
>VDFB02092663.1:0-50230 GCA_007258455.2 Sequoia sempervirens | reverse complement strand
CACATGGTTGAAATGAGGTCACAAGCCAAACGAAAGGACATGGATTTATGAAGAAACCCATTTCTTGACAATGTCATAGATTCATATCAATCTACACCCCACAACAACACATCACAAAGAGAAGAGAGTGACCTTTGGGAAGAACTAAACCTTGAAAAATTCAACAAGAGACTGACCCCTCAAGAGATTGAAAGGGCTTATCAAAATCCTAGAGTTTTGAGTATAGTTGACCAACTTGTTGGTGCCAATCCAAACAAATTTTTCTATGCATTAGCCAAAAAGGGTGCCAAGTTACCTCAAGGTTTTGACGTATCAACCATAATAGAACAAGAAACTAAAATTCCATTCGGCATGCCCTCATCACAACAATGGTAAACATAACCATTGGGAAAACTACACACATGACTACTACCACTACAATACACATTCCAAATATCCCAACTCATACCACCACACAAGGTCAAACTTTCACATTTGGTAGTTCCTCAAACACCATGGGTAAAAATTTCACAAATCCTCTTTTACAAAACACAAATCAAGGGTCCACATCACAAGGTCCTACACCTTTGATCCAAAATCTAAGCCAAGGTCACACACCCTTCATCCAAAATGAAAACCAAACTTCTATACCCACATCCCAAAACACAAACCAAGGGCCCTCATTCCAATTCCAAAGTGCACCTTCATTAAATCAACCTCCACCAAATAACCCTAGAAAGGTGTGCATTATCTCACGAAGGACCCCAAATCAAAACCACAATCAAGGGTCTACTACCAACCAAGGGTCTATTCCATCACTTCAAAATACAAACCAAGGACCCCTTCCATCATTCCAAAATGCCACTCAAGGGTCATTACCATCACTTCAAAATGTCAATCAAGGGAACATTCTTTCATGCCAAAATGTTAACCAAGGGAACATTCCTTCACATCAAAACATCAATCAAGGGCCTACACCTTCATATCAAAACATAAATCAAGGTACCATACCCTCACTTGAAAACCAAGGATTTAATTTCCAAAACCAAAAAATGAATCAAGGGTCCATACTGTTGTGCATGTTTTGCACACACGCCCCGTTCAAGGCAAGGACCCCCTTTTCTCGCTCCCGTTTGGGTCATTTTTACTCTTGATGGGTCATTTTTCTCCCACCTCATTTTGTGTGCCCCTATCCCTGAACCTAAGTTGGTCACATTCCTTAAAAAAATCAAACACCCCTTGACCAAATTCATCTACCCAAAATTTACTGTCTTTTTCCTTTGCAAAAATTTTGTTGTGGGTTTCCGCGTGTGGGTTGCTAGCTACGGGTTTCCATCTACAAAATTTCATCTACATATTTTTGGTTGTGGGTTTCCATCTATGGATTTCCTCTAGTGTTCCACTGCTAAGTAGCAGCCAACCCTTAACTTATGCCCCCATGGCGGGCTCTGCACCTAACTTCTCTATACAAGCTTTGACTAGGCGGCTATCGCCCTTGGTGGACCTGCATTTGCAGGTCTCACTTGGCGGGCTGACATGCTCATTTTTCCATTCCTTATGGCCTTCGGCGTGCACCTTCCTGAAGAAAAATTTCCACTCATTTCCTTCACCAATGGTTTCCTAGTGATTGACCCTCTGAATTCCGCCTTCCAAATGTCTGCATCTCAAAAAAGGTTACAAATTTCAAGTTTTCAACATCTAGGGCCCATAAAATGGATGTCTCCATAATCCTAAAGGGGTTTGAGCCAAATTTTCTAAGTGTTTAGATGTTTCAAAAGTTTTGTTGTGGGTTTCCATGTACGGGTTGTTGGCTACGGGTTTCCATCTACAGAAGTCCACCTACGGGTTTTCGTCCATGGAAGTCCGTTTGTGAAATGTCATTGCAAACAGTGTCGGACCCTCCGACTTTTGCATCCCAAATTTCTGCATTTTTCAAAAGGAGACAAATCTTAAGGAAATATGTCTAGACACTCTTTATCTCCCTTTTCTCACATGCTAAAATTGAAAATCTCAAATTTACTAAGTTTTGTGAATTTGCGGAAATTTCACTATGAGTTTCCATGTGCAAGTTGTTGCATGCGGGATTCCATATGCAAAACTCTATCTATGGGTTTTTGTTTATGAGACATTCTCCACATTTTTCCACTACTTAATATCCAAACATCAACGCCCTTCCCATTAGTTTCACTCACATTCCTTGCACCCACATGAGAAAAATAGGTTCATCTTGATAAAGGGAAGACAATTGAAGGTGCTCCATCACTTATTTTCAAACATTCCAAGTGACCTTAACCCAGATTTACCTTGTGTTCATACCATGCAAAAGGTAACATGTGAGCTAACCCCTACAAACTTCCATTTTCTAGTAGCCCTTACTCTGTCATCATTCCCTAACATCCAAGCACTCACGTCTTCCCATATGGTGGGTTCTGAAGGATTGGTTTCCCTTTGATATGTTGAAGTTTGAAAAATGCCAAAACTTAAGTCTAGGAGCTTGATGCGTGCCTACCTATGTGGACCATCATCTCTCCAAGGTCATTCCTTAATGGTGAACATTTGACAGCAGCTCGATAACTTCCAATCTATTCATCCTAGAATGATCAAACTTTAGGACACCACCCTGGTCGTCTAAGGTGCCCGTGGGTCCTGCAATGCGGAACTCCACAGGCGGGTCGTACCCTGAAGGTCGCTACTTAATAGCTAATCTCCAAACATCCTTCAACCTCCCTGTACCCACATACTCAAAACCTACAAATTCATCATAGCCTAATCTAATGACTGTGGGTACCTCATTGGTCAATTTCACACGTGCCTAATCACCTCATTAGAAATTTGATCACCAACTCACTTATGCGAAACTTTTACTACAGGTGGCTGCCTGTAGGATTTTGTGGCCCCAAGGGACATTATTTAACTTCCTTCACTTCAATGGCCTCCACTCAGGGGAAACCCACACCCCTAGGCCCACATTTGCATAAATGATCCAAATGAACTCCAAATGTTGAACAATGATAAATTTTATGATCTTTCAAGAACGTATGAATGGATCTAATGCTCATTTTATAGGGTTTGACTAATGCTTAATCTAATTTACATATGAAATCACTTACTGCATCTTTTCCATGTAGGATTTTTGGAGCCTATTGTGGTTCCATCAAGGATGATTGGCCAACATATGACTGCATGCCAAAGGAAGCCAGTGTCAAGAAATCAGAACGCTATCTACCAAAATTAGAAACAGGAGGGAGTTGTTTTATCTTTTTTCAAACAATCATGATTATCAAGAGCTACTCACCGGAATCAAGAGTATCATATCTACTTTTTAGTAACACAAATCTGCAACAAGATTCAATGAATAAATGTTGCAAACACATCAACAGAAGGTAGACTTTGACAATTTTCAGCTACAACAAAGAAATCAACTAGAAGACAAAACAACTACAATGACTAAAGAAAAAATAGGCTACAAGACAAAATAGGGAATAGGACAAAAAGGTCTATTTTATATTGTCATATATTTGGGGGTAGGTGAAACCCTAATGTAAAATGAATCTGAGCCACACAATGTAAATCAATCCTAGCCATTCATTTGTGATTTGGAAAAATATAAATAGGGGCTTGCTCGTCATTTGTAAGGGGGTGGTGAATTTTTGTAAGAGGCATTTTGCAGCAATAAAAGGAAGCATTGCATGAATTTGGTTGTTTTCTTTGAGTTTGTTCATTATGCATGCATGATTCAACCTCCATGTTAGTTTTAGTTGTTATTTTCTTGGATGTCTTTAATGGTGGTTGTTGTTATAGTATTTGATGGACTTCTTGCCCATACTTTTGGAACTTGTTGATGTCAAACTACTATGCAAAATTGGCCTAGGCTTTTTCATTCCATTGCTACAACTTAGTTCAATTGTATGTTCATGAGGTGAATGGACAATCTGAAATTTTGTAGACCTTAGAAGATTGCATTGGTTTTGTGTAGCTGTAGGTTCTCTTGGTCAAGAAAAAAATGGTTGTGGGAGTTTTTCTACTATAGCATCCTCCATTGTTGCTATTCATTCATAGCTTAGATTTAGAACAAATCTCTCAACCCTTTCCTCTATTGCTATTTCTTTTAGTCCTTGTTAGAGTAGGATTCAAAGCATCACAACAATGCTAAATTTGATGAACATGGTGAGTTTCAGCTTGTTGTTTTGGGTGAGCAGCCACTATTCATTCATTTCCAACACCTTGAAACTCCATTTGTAGACCCAACTTCCCATTCTTTGTAAACCATAAAGGCCACCCTGTGATTACCAACAAATCACATCAACCAACTGAACTACTCCAAGCATTGTCATGACCTAACACCCAAGAGACCTTGGGGTAGTAATTTGGAACTTGTTTGCAAATTTCTACCTTTCAAGAGAGGTAACATACTTGTTTATTTCCTGTGTTGAGAAGGTGAAAAAACACCCATCAATAGAACTAGCAATAGAAGGAGGGCATGGCTGAGCTCAAGGTTGCAAAGCTAAAAGTTGGAAGTTGGAAAGCACTTTCAAGTAAAAGTCTAAGATAGAGAAGATCTCATCATATGCTAGAATTTTAAAATTAGAAAATTAGAAGGAAAGGAAACATTTAAGTTGAGATGGAGTAGCAACTTCAAATCAACATCACTCAGCTACAAGAATATCTAAATAGGATATTAAGGAAGTCATTGCAACACTTTGTATTGACAGAAAAATGCATAATCCATGGCACTCGTAGACACAATGAAATGGAATGTCTAACATTCTTGGGCTGAATTGAGATGGTTTTGCAAGGAGAAATTCCCTTTTGGGAAATATACCAACCCTTAGCTCCTGTAGACCCAGAAGAAGAATTGGTTAACATGGCAGCCAAGGCCTTCAAGGAGTTGATCCAAGAACACTTGAGCAACAAGGATGGACTAAGGTTGGAGAAGGTACTAATGGTTGGTTGGTGTAGATTCCATAATGCACCACATTCTGAATTTACCTTCCCATCATGTGTAGACATCATCACTCAAGTCAGGAGCTACTTGGACAAGGTAGGGCAACCAACTCTTAATGAGAAGGAGTTATCCATTGAGGTAGGAGGGCAGTAAACATTTGGAGGATAGCACAATGAAGTTGAACCAAGAAATTCTACAAAAGGAAG
This sequence comes from Sequoia sempervirens, assembly GCA_007258455.2. Lineage (NCBI taxonomy): Eukaryota > Viridiplantae > Streptophyta > Pinopsida > Cupressales > Cupressaceae > Sequoia > Sequoia sempervirens. The sequence continues at coordinate 45,100 of VDFB02092663.1, read as the reverse complement.
TCTTGGGACAACAGACACTGAGATTGAGAATCAAAAGGAAGGAGTTGGATTCCTTGGAACAACAAGGAGCCTTGATGAAAGTTTAGCTGGAAGAGGATTAGAAGATATTTTCTCCATAGGAAAAGAGTAGCCCTTTACTCAAGAAGAAGAACGATTGCAAGTTGAAGATGAATCAGTAAATCCTACAACACTGTATGTTGAGACAACCAACACAAATGTTGAAGATCATAAAGAAGAAGAGGTTGAAAGTCTGGGGATAGCAAAAAATAATGATGAAAGATCCAGTGAAATGGAATTCAAAGACCCATTTTCAATGGATGAGAGAAATTAGTCAACTGAAAAAGAATATTTAGAGTGGGAACAACCACAGGCCATGGTTGTCTACCACCAAAATTCCTTCCTAAGTTTTGATGGTGATCCAGTGGTGGAACGATATAACGAATTTGTCTCAATACTCATGAGAGATTGGTTAGAGTTGAGATACCAAGTGGATTTGGAGGTGTTGTTGTTGCTAGTTTGGTGTAGGCTCCATGATTTGGCACATTCATAGTTCACGTGTGAGCTATGTCAAGAGGCCATCAAGAAAGTTAGAGAGTAGGTAGAGAAACCAATCACACCACCTCCTGCAATTGCTACTGGGATCAAAGCAAAGGTCCAAGAACCTGAACCAAGTGATAACTTAGCTGAAGGTAGCCCTCAAGAAGGTGTTGGGATAGCAATAGAAGAAGAAAAACATAGTCTTGAAGCTCTCAATGACAAAGCAGATCAAGTGGGAGATCTATCCGTTGATCATCAAGAGTCCTTCCCTCTTAAAGAGCATTTATATGGAATGGATGATAGGCTTTATGGGGAATCCTTAGAGTAAAATCACATAATAAATTTTGGTCCCCTTGAGGAGGTAATGTCAATTGATGACTTCTTTCCATTAGGAGCTATACTGCAGAGGTATGGTGACACTAGGGAAGAGTGCATCTTAGAATATGACGGTGATGAAGACACACTACTTGAATTTCTAGATGGTCAAACATTAGAGCTCCAAGATTGGGAAAGGAACTCCTTTTCCATCTACAACAATAGTGAGCAAGAAGTAATAGGTAAACATCTTGATGAGCTACATGAGCTGCAAGGAGAAGAAGAACAAGGCGAGGATATCTTGGGAGCGTCCCACAAAGGTGATATTCCCTACCAACTACAGGCTATAGATGAGGGTCCTTCCACCTTGACCATTGTTAATCCTCCTACACACTCCAAGAGCTGCAACAGAACAGATTCATCCATGTCATGTTTCTACAACATGAAATATAAACAAATCAAGATCAACACGAGGGAAGTGAGAAGGGACAACATGCTTCCATTTGGAGACAACAATCAAGTGGACACTAGGATCACTAATGACCAACATGATAGTGGCTATCTCCTCAAGGAACAACCAATGGAGGCTATGGGTCCCATTGGTATCTTGGAAGAGGTGTTTGCTGCCTCATTCTCCCAACCTCTTGCAAGCCCAAGATCAGGTACAAGGTTCCTTGAAATTGAAAATTCTAATTTTTCACAAGGTCTATTGCCTAATCAATTTGATTGTGATTTGTAGATTTGTAATGCAAGGGGGATGTTGCACCATCCATTGCATTCACTCGAGGATACCAATGCAAGGAACAACGATGCAGTGCTCACTCTCGACTATCAAACATTGCCACCTTCGAATGGCGACATCCAACTTTTATCTTTCCTTCCTCCTATGAATACTCACAGTTGCATTTATCATTTTGATTATGGAAACATGGGGAGACCGACTTGTTTATGGATTGACCATAGGTTTAATGAATCACCTCAACTGTTGATTCTTCATGTATGTTTCATTGAATTTGAATGTTGCAACATTGAACTTCATTTTTCTGAATATAAGGATGAGTTTGCATGGCATAGAACTATAACAATTTTCCTTCTGCTTGTACATGCACTACAAATTCCAATGGGTGTAAATCTCAGTTTTCCTTGCTTGAACATGGTTCTTTGTAAATATCTTTGTACATAGTTGTTTTTGTGTAGTATAGGTTTTGTGTACATATCTCACTTTTGTGTATATCGTCTTGCTTCCCTGCTTTCATTAGGCTAGTTGGTTTGTTGTAGGGTTAGTTTGCTTTAGGGTAGTTTCCTTTTTGTTTTCTTTTCGTTCCTTTCCATTTTCTTTCTGCTTTGGCTTGGGGTCCCCCTACTTTTAGTCGAGTATGTTTATGCACACAACATTTTAGTGTATGGGTTTGTTCTACGTATTTCCTTGATAAATTTTAATCAAATTTTTAGAGCAGATGGTGAAGGTCTTTTGTTAGTGTCAAGTGACCTGAATGTTTGATTCAAAGAGGATAAGTTGTTGGTTGGTCTGATCCCAATGTAATTTGAAATCTTATATCTCTTACAAACCTTAAGAATCCTGAGGTTGCTATAGGTCCTTTGTGAGGTCTAGTTAAATGAAAAATCTAAAATTCTACTTTAGCACCACTGTGATTCTTAGCCTTGAGTGTGAGCTTCACTGCTTGTGGGTTGAAATAAAAGGAAGAAAAGAAAAATAAAAAGAAAGAAAAGAAAAGAAAGAAAAGGACATTGAAAATTAAAATAAAAGAATTCAAATTTTTAGGGGGATATGAACAACTCTACTAGGGCTATGGATGCCCAATTGATAGTAGAGCAATGTTCAGGAGAATCACAACAACAACCTCATTGGGGATATGCATGCCTAGCTGGTAACAAATAAATATCCTGGATGCTTTTGGAGTTAAAATAAAATATGTATCTTAACTTGACGAAGCTTAGGTTCCTATAGTGGCTTAAGGGTGGAAATGAATGCATCTGCACACACTTGGATTTTTGACATACAAAAGGTTGGGTTGACTAGTGGTTTTGATCCTTTGGTCAAGTGTTTGGTTTGTTTGGCCTAGTGTGAAGTTCAGAACTAGAGATTTTGGGTTCGTGGTTCCAATTTTTTATCGAAATACTCTGGAGCATTTCCCCCAGTGAGTCACCATTTTTTGTGCATATTTTGCCTAATTTGGTCACATACCTTAAAACGATCAAACACCCCTTGACCAAATTCATCTGCCCAAAATTTGTTGTCTTTTTCCTTCACAGAAATTTTGTTGTGGATTTCCACATGTGGGTTGTTAGTTGCAGGTTTCCATCTGCGGAATTTTGTCTTCAGGTTTCTGATTGCGGGTTTCCACTAGTGTTTCGCTGCTAAGTAGAAGCTGACCCTTAACTTGCACCTGCATGACAGGCTCCACACTTGACTTCTCTGTCCCAGCTTTGACCAAGCGATTATCACCCCTGGTGGACCCACATTTGTAGGCCTCCCTTGATGGGTCGACATGCTCATTTCATTGTTCCTTATAGCCTTTAGCGCGTGCCTTCATGAAGGGGAATTTCCACTCATTTCCTCCACCAAAGGTGTCTCGGTAATGGACCCTCTGACTTCCACCTTCCAGATGTCTACATCTCAAAAAATGGTGCAAAGTTCAAGTTTTCAACATCTAGGGCCCATAAAATGGATGTCTCCATAATCCTAAAGGGGTTTGAGCTAAATTTGTTAAGTTTTTATATGTTGTGAAATTTTTTCTATGGGTTTCTATGTGTGGGTTCCTGGCTGTGGGTTTCCATCTCCCAAAATCCACCTGCAGGTTTCCGTTCGCGGAAGTCCATTTGTGAAATGTCATTGCAAATGGTGTCGGACCCTTTGGCTTCCATTTCCCATTTTTTTGCATTTTTCAAAAGGATTCAAATCTTACAGAAATGTGTCTAGACACTCTTTATCCCCCTTTTCCCACATGCTAAAATTGAAAATCTCAAATTTACTAAGTTTTGTGACTTTGCAAAAATTTTGCTGTGGGTTTCCATGTGCGGGTTGCTGGTTGCGGATTTCCATCTGTGAGACATCATCCACCTTTTCCCACTACTTAACAACCAAACATCAATGCCCTTCCCATTGGTTGCACCCAGATTCCTTGCACCCACATGAGCAAAAGAGGTTTGTCTTCATAAAGGGAAAACAATTGAAGGTGCTCCATCACTTATTTTCACACATTCCAAGTGACCTCGACCTAGATTTACCTTGTGATCATACCATTTGGAAGGTAACATGCGGGCTGACCCCTGTGAACTTCCGTTTGTAGGTATCCATTACTCTATTTTCATTCCCTAACATCCAATCACTCACTTCTTCCCATATAGCGGGTTCCGTAGGATTACTTTCCCTTTGGTCTATTGAAGTTCGACAAATGTGAAAACTTGAGTCTAAGAGCTTGATGTAGACCACTACCTATGAACCACCGTCCCTCCAAGTTTGTTCCTTAATGGAAAAAATTTGATGACAACCCAATAACTTCCATCCACATCCTAGAATGATCAAACTTTAGGATGCCACCCTGGTTGTCTGAGGTGTCCACAGGTCCCACAATGTGGTACTTCGCATGTGGGTCGCTATCCCCTGAAGGCTACTACTTAATGGCTAAGATCCAAACATCCTTCAACCTCCTTGTGCCCACATACTCTAAACTCATAAATGCATCATATCCCAATCTAACAATTGTGGGTACCTCATTGGTCAATTTCGCACATTCCTAATCACCTCATTAGAAATTTGATTGCCTAGGCCCACATTTGCATAAATGATCCAAATGAACTTCAAATGTTGAACAATGATAAATTTTACTATCTTTCAAGAATGTATGAATGGATCTAATGCTCGTTTTGTGGGGTTTGACTAATGCTTGCTCTAATTTACATATGAAATCACTTACTGCATCTTTTTCATGTAGGATTTATGTTGCGGGTCCATCAGGGAGGACTAACCAACATATGATTGCATGCCAAAGGAATCCAGTGTTGAGAAATCAAAAGGTTTTCTACCAAAATCAGAAACAGGAGGGAGTTGTTTTATCTCTCATCAAACAATAATGATTATCAAGAGCTGCTCACCGGAATTAGGAGTAGCATAACTACATTTTAGTAACACAAATCTGCAATAAGATTCAATGAAGAAATGTTGCAAACACATCAACAAAAGGTAGACTTTGACAATTTTCAGGTATAGCAAAGAAGGCAGCTAGAAGACAAAACAGTTACAGTGAGTAAAGACAAACTAGGCTACAAGGGGTATAGGACAAAAAGGTCTATTTTATATTGTCATATATTTGGGGGTAGGTGAAACCCTAATGTAAAATGAATATGAGCCACACAATGTAAATCAATCCTATCCATTCATTTGTGCTTTGGAAAACTATAAATAGGGGCTTGCTCCTCATTTGTAAGGGGGTGGTGAATTGTTGTAAGAGGCATTTTGTAGCAATAAAATGAAGCATTGCATGAATTTGGGTGTTTTCTTTGAGTTTGTTCATTATGCAAGCATGATTCAACCTCCATGTTAGTTTTAGTTGTTAGTTTCTTGGATGTATTTAATGGCAGTTGTTATAGTATTTGGTGGACTTCTTTCCCATACTTTTGGAGATTTTTGATGACAAACTCTTGTGTAAAGTCACCCTAGGCTTTTTTTTTCCATTGTTGTAACTTAGTTCAATTGTATGTTCATGAGGTGAATGCACAATCTAAAAAATTTGTAGACCTTAGAAGATTGCACTGGTTTTGTGTAGTTGTAGGTTCTCTTGGTCAAGAAAAACTTGGTTGTGGGAGTTTGTCTACTATAGCATCCTCCATTGTTACTATTCATTCATAGCTTAGATTTAGAATAGCTCTCTCAACCCTTTCCTCCTTTTCTATTTCTTTTAGTCCTTTTTAGAGTAGGATTCAAAGCATCACAACAATGCTAAATTTGATGAACATGGTGAGTTTCAGCTTGTTGTTTTGAGTGAGCAACCACTATTCATTCATTTCTAGCACCTTGAAACTCCATTTGCAGACCCAACTTCCCATGCTTTTTAAACCATAAAGGCCACCCTGTGATTACCAAACAATCACATCAACCAACTAAACTATTCCAAGCACTGTCATGACCTGACACTTGAGAGACCTTGGGGTAGTAATCTAGAACTTGTTTACATATTTCTACCTTTCAAGAGAGGTAGCATAATTGTGTGTTGCCTATGTTGAGAAGGTGCAAAAATACCCATCAAAACATACCACAATTCCAAAGTACCATACCAAATACAAACCTCACCTTTGGAACAAATCCAAACACCAACTTCATACCAAATCAAAACAACCCACACCCATATGACAATCAAGGTCTCATATCACAAAACATTAATATAAATCCAAATCCAACACAAACCCTAATGCCAACGCTATAACATCTCATCAAAATAATACGACATCATCCCTTGAAGACTACTTGATCCAACATATGTATACCCTTTAACAATGAATGACCAACATGCAATTGGGAACCAAAAAGAAGATGTAATACATGGAGGAGTTGTATACTTTTCCATTTGATCAAAATCTATACATGTCACCCTTTCCCATGCACTTCACAACACCACCTTTTCCTAAATATAAGGGGATAGGGGATCCAGTAGAACACATCCATGAATTCAACACATCATGTATGGAAGTCGCATATGACCCCACCTATTTGATGAGGTTATTCCCATGAAGTCTCACTGGGGAAACCTTAGATTGGTTCTCACATCTTCCACCAGGAATCAGAACATGGGGTGAACTAGTCGATAAATTCATCAATCATTTTTCCTTCAACATTAAAAATCATGTCACCCTTGCAACATTGAGCACAACCAAACAAGAGGAAGGGGAATCATTTACCTCATTCTACCATAGATGGTGAGGTTTCTTTAGAAAATTCCCTTGTCATATTCCTCAAAAACTTGTCACCATGTTTGTAGAAAACCTTAACAGAGAGTTGATGAGTCGAATTAAAATCCAATGTTGCACAACCTTTGAAGAGATTCTTGAGAAAGGTGTCCTTATTGAGAAAGGCCTTATCACTAGAGGACTAGTCAAGATAAACAAAGACACTCCAAAACCCAACAACAACAAAGATAAATACTGGTCCTGAAACAAAAATATCACAAACGACAGAGTTGTTGATGTCAAGCTGATAACCAAAGGACCAATCATTCAACTTAAAGGTCCTTCTCCATCAAACACATCCAACACACTGAATACCCAAGCAAAAATTCAAAACCAAATGCTAAGTTCTATCCAAAAAAACCAACAAAGAAGAGGTCATCCCCATGTCAAGAGAACATACACCCCCTTGGGTGAACCTATCAAATCAGTCCTCAAACGGCTTTTGTAATCTATTGTCATCACACTGCCAGACACCAATAATTATGAACCTTCCTTGATCAAACTTGATTGGTGGAAAGACGATGAATACTGTGAATACCACCATGCAAAAGGACACAAAACATCTAGATGCTAGACACTCAAGAACATCATTCAAGACCTTATTGAGGATCACACAATTTTAGTTGATAATTCACAAGGAAAAACCAATGTTAATCATACAATATTCAAGACTCTCTTGCAAGACCATGATAAAGGAAAAGCCTCCAAATTAGGGAATAACAACAATGCTAACTATGCAACTTTCAAGCATGATTATAGCACCATCATCCTTAATGTGACACCCTTTGATGATCGCATTGCCACTATCACCATAAAAAAGCCAAAATCATATTGTTTTGTTGCCACCCACATAACCAAGATAACTATTCCAGGCCCATCCACAAATCCTCAACCAAAGGGTCAATATAACCTCCTAGAGTAGCTAGGGAAAACTCTTGTGCAAATTTCTATCTTGGAACTCCTTCGCATTTCACCACAACATAGAGCAATCCTTGATAAAGCCTTGTAAGAAGCCTCTATACCTGCAAACCTAGATGTCAATAAATTTTAGGCCATGGTTGGATACCTCGCTATGCCACACCATGTCACCTTCTCCAAACAAGGCATTTCAACACCAAAGTCTAACCATAACAACCCTCTACACCTAGAAGTATGTGTTAATACACACAAGATTAGACGAGTCCTAGTAGATGATGGAGCAGGCCTGAATATTTGTTCACTAAAATTAGTGAAGGAATTGGGATACTCTAAGAATTGCATTGACCAAACCAAGAAAATTGTAATCAAAGCTTATGATGATGGTTAATGATCTTTAAAAAGGCATAATTTCACTCCCAGTGAGAGTTGGCCTAGCCATATAGGACATAGTATTTAATGTCTTGGATCTGGATTTACATTACAATATCCTCCTTCGTCGCCCATGGATTCATGCCATGAGGGATATTCCATCGACCTACCATCAATGCCTCAATTTCCCACATAATAGCACTAAAATCACTATTCCAGGTGACTCTGATCCTTTCCAATATTCTTCCAACCTCAAAGGAACTATTGAACGTTGTTCGAACCTCAAAGGAATTGTTGAATTTCAAGTTCCCATCAATTTAGAGGCATCACCTTCCACTTCATCTGCCACCCCATCTCACTACATTGATCCATCCACTCTTATCAAATCATCCAACTCATTAACTACACCTTCCACTCCTAAAATCTAGATCCAAGACAAAAGTTGTAGAGAATATGATATGAATAGTGTCTTTTTCATTGGAAAGTTACCCAAGTTGCCAAAGTCATATGGAAAACCACATCCTATGCAACCCAAAGTTGTTATCCACAATCCTCCTACCACCTTCACTAGATGGGGGAACTTGCTAAAGAATTTCTAGATGACCACATTCTTACATGGTTCTACAAAGAAGAGGACTTTGAAACTAAGAAATTTCCAATTGAACAATATCCAAAAGGGTTCCAAATAATGAAATGATATGGATATGATGGACACAGCGGCCTTGGTCTAAACAAGTAGGGAATGTTGGAACCTCTACAAACTCCTAAGCTAATAAGTCATCACGGTCTAGGGTTTGTTCTGGTAAAAGTGACTATCTGAGGTATCAATTCGCCCTTGAGTGAGGTTGCTAATGCTTCAGATGAGAGCAAGACACATGAAGACCCTTGGGATTATGATGTTGATTCCAATGAATATGAATGGGATTCCCTATCCTCCACCATGTTCATGGACCTTAATAAACTATTTGGGGAATTTGACCAAATGCTTACCCTTGATTCCTCACAAAATCCATCAAGTACCCGTCTGAAAATTTCTTTGACTAAAGAAGAATGGCTCCAACACTACTTTTGGAAATCCATTCATCTAGCCTCATGGGAACTTGATGACTCTAGTTCCATCTTTATGCTGTCTTCCTACACCATGACCCTTGACAATATCAATGATGGCTTACCTCTTGTCTATCCTTGACTTATAGATTGGGACCAATAAGGACCACCAAGCTTAGACACTTTTGAGAACAATGAAGCTATCGCTGAGTTCATGGGACTTCATGATGGAATACCAAATGGAGATCATAAAGTTGGCTTTTCCATAGAACTCAATTATGCCACATACTTTGGTGAGGTCATCTTGTCCTCTAGTCATAAAAGTGAAAATGAAAAAAAAAAGAAAAAGAATAATAGGTCTTTAGGTGAAAAGCAAAAGGTAGTTATTAACTACAAAAAAGTAAAAATAAAGGATGTATCCGAAGGTGAAAACCTCTCAGAGGCACCTAAGGATGGAGGATAGGACTGTCTCCCAATAGAACAAGAGAGATCATCATTGCTTATAGAAGAAACAGAGGAAGTCAACATTGGAACATCAAATAACTCCAAAATAATATAGGTAGCAGCATCCTTGACCATTGAGGAAAAGCCTAAGTTCATAGCATTCTTCTCAAAAAGACAAGTCAACTCTGCATGTTCATACGTCGATATTCCTAGATTGGATCCTAAATTGGTACTACCTCACTTACCATTGCTACCAAATTCCAATCCCTTCAAACAAAAGTTAAGAAAAATGCACCCCAGATCTCACTCTTTGTTAAGGTAGAACTCAAGATGCTCTTGGATGTCAGATTCATTCACCGAATTGATTATGCAGAATGGATATCAAATCTCGTTCCTGTCACAAAACCAAATGGTCAAATCAAAGTTTGCATGGATATTTGAGACCTCAATAAATCTTTTCCCAAATATGACTTTCCTCTACTGAATATTAACATCATAGTAGATCTAACTGTTGGAAATGAAATGCTATCACTAATGGATGGATTCTCAGGTTACAATCAGATCATAATTTCCACTAAAGATCAACCAATGACAACTTTCACATGCACTTGGGGAACTTTCTGTTGGAATGTCATGTCATTTGGACTAAAAAATATCGGGGCCACCTATCAGAGATCCATGACTATATGCATGTCCTTATGGAAGATTATGTGGATGACCTCCTCTCCAAATCCCTAGAATGAAGTGGACACTTGGCAGTATTCGATAAAATTTTCACTTGACTTGAAAAATATCAACTCAAACTAAATCCAAAGAAATGTGTTTTTAAGGTCCAACTGAGAAAACTCCTAGGATATATAATCTCTCGCAGAGGAATAGAAGTTGATCCCACCAAAGTAAAAGCTATCTTAGACATGTCACCACCAACCAATATCAGTCAGTTAAGGACATTACAAGGAAGACTATAATCAATTTGAAGGTCCATTGCCCAGCTAGCAAATAGGACCCATCCATTCCAACATTTGTTAAGAAAAGGAATTCCCTTCAATTGGATTGACATGTGTTAAGAAGCATTTGACCAAATCAATAAATGTTTATTGAATCCACCAGTACTTATGCCAATAATTGACAGAAGACATCTTATACTATATGTGACAGCTACTACATTAGCACTAGGGGCACTTTTAGCACAAAATGATAATGATGGCAAGGAAAGGGTGATATACTATATCAGTCATACTTTAGTTGGGTATGAGCTAAACTATAGCCCTATTGAGCGAGCATGTCTAGCAGTGGTATTCATAGCAAAAAAATTGAGACATTATATGCTAAATCACAAAACCAAGCTGATGCCAAAATTGATCCTTTGAAATATCTACTCAACAAAAGCAACATTGATAGGAAATCTAGCTAAATGGGCTATGATCCTGAGTGAATATGACATTGAGTATGTTGACCGTAAAGCAATAAAGGGACAAGTAATAGCTGACCAACTTGCAAATGCACCATTAAGAGCAAACCATCCTTTGATAGCTAATTTCCCAGATGAATCAATCCTTGTCATAGGTACATCAACAACATGGAAGCTATACTTTGATGGATCTTATACAAGTCACGAAGTAGGCATGGGTATTATATTCATCACATCTCAAGGAGACTCCATTCCTAAGTCATTTTGGGTAGCATTCCCGTGCACAAACATGGTTGAATATGAAGCACTATTGACAAGACTCTTAATGGAAATAAATTGGAAAATCAAGGACCTTCAAGTCTATGGTGAATCCTAATTAGTGATTAAACAAGTTAATGACGACTATGATACCAAGGATGAGAAATTGATTCCCTACAAGCACATGGTAGACAACTTTAGACTATACTTTGATATTATTTCTATTGAACAGATACCAAGAATTTAGAAAAAAATAGTTGACGCAATGGCTACAATTGGATCTCTCTTGGACATTCCCAACAATGCCTCACAATATGAATTCTTGGTGGAACAAATTTTTATCCCCGCATTTGATGTCCCCAAAACCAAACTTGTTTGTGAACTTGTTGGTCTTGAATCTCCTTGGTATAAAGACATCTACGCCTATTTGCATAATCAAATTATCCCTCCTGACTTGTCCCTTAATCAACACAAAACCTTTATCATAAAATCATCCAAATATGCCATCATCAGAGATACCCTTTATCGTTGTAGCCTAGATAGTACCCTTCTTCGATGTCTCGACTCAAATGAAGCACGAATAACCTTACAAGAGGTACACTAGGGTATATGTGGAGCTCACTCTGCTAGTCTAACATTAGCTAAAAAGCTCATGAGAATGGTATTTTATTGGCCTACAATGGAACATTATGCTTATCACTTTGTGAAGAAATGTCACCAGTGTCAAATTCATGGAGATCTTATACATGCACTAGCTCAGGAAATTTAGCTACTTACTTCACCTTGGCCATTTTCTCAATGGGGACTCAACCTCATAGGAAAGATCCATCCCACCTCTTCTAATGGACATAAGTTCATCCTTGTCACTACTAAGTATTTCACAAAATGGATTGAAGTCATCCCATTGACTTACATCATTGGGAAGCAAATAGCCAAGTTCATCCTGAATTATATCATTTTCCACTATGGTATTCCATAGTCCATCATCACTAATAATGGTCACCCTTTCAAAAACTAGGATTTCCATGAGCATTATGAAAATTTCCATATCCAACATCATTTTTCCACTCCATATTACCCCCAAGGCAATGGCCAAGTTGAGGCATCTAATAAGACCGTCCTAAAAATCCTAAAGAAGATTGTCAATGGCGATGGTCACGATTGGCACCTACAACTCAATCCTACTTTATGGGCCTACCATACTAGTGTCTACACTCCAACTGGAGCCACTCCATATTCTCTTTCCTATGGGTCTGAGGCTATACTTCCTATAGAGGTTGAGTTACCCTCTTTATGAGTCTCCATGCAAGGCTTGATTGATCAAGAAGAATATCGTGTATCCCATCTACATGAGCTAGATTTATTGGATGAAAAGAGATAGAATGCTTTGACACATCTACAAGCATACCAAAATCACCTTCGACACAACTATAATAAAAAGGTCTGACCCAAAGCTTTGACATTGGTGACTTAGTCCTGAAAGAAAATATGAAGAATCAAGCAAAACGAGAAAAACCGGAAAGTTTGAACCTAATTGGTTGGGCCCTTATATCATTACAACATCATATGGATCAGGTGCTTATCAACTTTCAACTCCTGAAGGAGAGCCATTTTTTGAACCTATCAACACCATGCACCTTTGCAAGTATTACACTTGATTCTCAAGTATCCCCTTAAAAATTCAAAAATACAAAAAAAAATCCAAAAAATGGTCACCCTAATTGAAAACCTGGCAAACAAGCGTCTTGGTGAAAAAAAAATAAAAAAAAATAGTAAAGAGAAATAATTCATCCAAAAGTGAAAACCACTTCGGTGGCGCTTTAGATAAGTACCATGGTGAAAACCTAGAAAACAAGTGCCATGTGTGTCAATCCCTTCAGCTTCATCTCATCACTCTATTTGGTATTTCAACCTTCCCCTCATCCATTTTGAACATGTTATTCACTCATAATAAATCTTGTCACCCTTCCATGGCCTAGAAACCACCAACATTTAGGTATCCCGATCATCCATACATTCATCTACCCCTTTCGCATAATAAATTGGTCTCGCATAAATGGGGGACCAATTCCTTGACCTATGTCTTCATCAAAAATAATATCATCATCAAAAACTTCAAAATCCAAAAAAAATCATATAACATCAAAAATCCAAAAAAAATCATAAAACATCAAAATCCAAAAAAATATATCAAATTCCAAAAAAATAAAAAAAAACAAAAATCCAAAAAAAAAAACATCAAAATCAAAAACAAAAATCAAAAATCCCAAAAATAGAGTCTAAGTCTAAGTCTAAGTCTAAGTCAGTTTAGAGTGGTCGAAATATGTTGCCTTTGCACATTTTCTATGTAGGTAAGGCTCATATTAAATTGGTCATCGAGGCATTAGGTTAGTCCTTTTAGGTTATCCAAATAAAATCATGACTCAGTCTTTTGTCAAATAAGACAAAGTTGAGTTGTGTCGAACTATGAGGTCTTTGCAAATTGCTACATAGGCAAGGCCATCTACCGATGAGACCCCAAGGCCCCCTAGGCTAATTCCCTTAGGGTTTTTTGAGTCTGGTCATGTCCTTGGCCTAAAAACAATCATCATTCAAACCAAATCACAAATCAACAAACACACATAACCAACAAAATCTTTCATCAATCGATCATATTATCATCAATCAATCAATCTAGTCATTCAATCAGAATGGGGAATTATGGCATTCATCTCATTCAGTCTTATCTCTTTTCTTTTATCAGGATGTGTCCTTCCTATGATTAGACTTTGTCAATTTGGTCATTCACCTCAAGTATGATATTTCTTTCTTGCAGCTAGGTGCCTTGTCAACACTTATCATTTGGTCAACTCTATCAAATGTGTCCCTTACCCCAAAATAGGATGGGTCCTTCCTATAGTTAGGCATCATCACATCACTTGGTCATATTTATCAATCTTTTTCAAACAAATAATCAATCAAATCAATTGGTCAACTTTTGTCAACTTGTCAATCAATCTTGGTCAGCCTATCAATCAAATCAATTTGTCATCTTTATCAATCAACTTTGTCAAATCAATCAATCTTATCAGCTTGGTCAATCAATCTTTCCTTCATCAGGATGTGTCCTTCCTGAGGCTAGATGTGGTCAATCAAATCACTTTATCAATCCTTGTCAACCTATTAGTCAACTCAGTCATCTTGGTCAACCTAATCAATCAATCAAAAAATCTCATCATTATCATTGGCAAGCACTATCTTGGTAAACACTTTATTAGTTTGGAATTGTCTTATCTTCTTGATTGGTTTTGGGTCATGTTACTAATCTCCTCAAGGATTTCCTATCAATGGATTTAGAGGGACGATGATGGATCATGGCCTCTTTTCTTTGTTTTCTCTTTGTGGTTTTTCTAGGAAAAAAGACTAGGACAATTGGGTCCTTAGTATGAGCTGGGGCATTCCTTGTCTTTTTGACTACTTGTATCTCCCAAATGGTCACCTTGCACACCTTGGTATATGTCATACTATGGTGTTTGTAGACAATTTGTGACATTTTTGATGCCCAATGATGATAAAAATAAAAATGTAAGCATGAAAGTTGGATCCCTTATCATTCTTGGTCTAACCTCCCATCTCCATCTCCTTTGTCTTTGTCATGCTAACATTCATTTCCTCCATCTTCTCCACACTAGAATTTCTTTTGTCTGCATCTTAAAAAAGTCTCATGACACACAAAAATATGTTGCATTTATAATCATGTTAGATTGCATCATAGAAAACACCATCATCATAAACATCATTTTCATATAAGGACACATATATTTGCATAAGAAAATACAAAAACACAAACTTCATCCATATAGCATCATGATGGTATCATTTGCATCATACATTTTAGCATTACATCCCATATCACATAGTATTACATTCCATAACCTATTACATTACAACCCATTTGCATTGCATTTCATATAACATTGCATTTTACATGTATCACATATTACATCACATTTCACATTGTATATTATATATATTCATATCCTATTATCACATATCACATTAAGTGTCACATTTTTCATCCACATTACATATTTTCCATCAAACACTTTGCATTATCATACAAAAA
Organism: Sequoia sempervirens; assembly: GCA_007258455.2. Classification (NCBI taxonomy): domain Eukaryota; kingdom Viridiplantae; phylum Streptophyta; class Pinopsida; order Cupressales; family Cupressaceae; genus Sequoia; species Sequoia sempervirens. The sequence continues at coordinate 29,732 of VDFB02092663.1, read as the reverse complement.
TTACATTAATACATTCCATTTCAAATTGCATTAGGACATTTCCATTACATTCAACATTCACACATAACATAATCAAAACATACATAACCATAAATGCATTACATCATCATGTTTCACTAAACTAATCACATAATCATATGGATCATCATCATCTTATACTGCAAACATTAGGTCATCCACATTGCATACAATCAAAGCATAAACATTCATAACATAGTCATAAGCACATCAAAACCATCACATCATCATAGAATGCATCAACAAACATCATAATCATAGCATATGCATCCATCATACAACATGTCATCATAAATGCATAAACACATCGATGCATATCATCCACTGCCACCAAAATCATATATATATATATTGCTAAAAAAATAATGTGTCATAGAAAAATGTTAAGATGTGTCCAATGAAAATGGAGCTCATAGGCTCGATCATAAAACATCAATTTCCAATACATAAACCACAAGGGGATCTACCACGAACTACTCTGATCATCTATCCCTAGGGAATCCTCTCTGTGTGGTGCATCTCTAGCCCTGTGCTCTGTAGTAGGAGGAATGTCATAGGGAGTGGCTCATCTAGCATCTGAAGTCTCACCCTAGGACTTGCTCTGTGACCACCAACTATGTGTCATGCTATTCCCTCTACCTTGTGAATCATTGTCTATCTCTGAAAATGTGGGCTCTCTCTTCTCAAGCAGTACTAGTCTCTCATACAAATCCCAGTAATACTGGCTAGCCCTGCTCACCTATGCATACTCTCGGGAAACCTCAACCACTTATCCATTGCATGTGGCTATGAACTCAATCATTCATTGATTGGTTTACTATTGGCTAATGACTTCCAGGTCTCTCTCCACCTGGAATTCATCCCTCTCGGCCTTAAGGTCATCCCTCTCTATAGTCACTTTACTCAACTGTGCATCAAGGGCCTACACCCAATCTTATAAGGCAACTATCCTCTGCTCTACAGACCCCTCCCTCTCTCTAGTCCCCACCTCCTGTGGCATCTCCTCCTCCACCACGATGATCCTCTTATAGATAATCTGCTCTTCCTCATCTATATTCACCTCCTCCTCTCCTCCTACCTACTCTCCTTGTCCTTCATCACCACCTCTCTCGACCTCCATAGCCTTCGACTGTGCAACCTCCACTATAGGCACCTTCAAATGCTACTCCTGGCCTATACTAGTATCTCTGCTATAGCCCTGACCTCCATCCGATCCTCCTCCATCTCTGCCTCCTCTCAGATGGGTGGAAATTGCCTACCCTCCTATCACCCTCTATCCATCCTCCTCAACTATCTATCGCCTCCTCTTCATCCTCCTACTCCATCACCCCCATCATCCCTTTGTCCTCCTCTATCTCCTCATCCTCCATCTCCTCTACCCCTCCCACCTCTGCGTCCCTATCAACCTCTCACACCCCTGACTTTTTACTCTATTGGTGCTAGTTGTCGTGGATCTATAAGTGGAATGGGCTTGTGAATCTACCACCAGCAATCATACTCTAGTGTGGTGTTTGCATTTGCATCTCCTCTCTGCCACTCCCAATCCAAGGCCTATAAGGCATCTATCTCCTACTTCATCATGGTGACTACAATTTGTGGGCCCCTAGGATGCACCTCATGGGATGATTTCCCATACTCTACTCAGCCTACTGAAATTCCCTACCTCTCTCCAAATTATCATCGAACCCTCTCTGGTAGATACATCTCAACAATATATTGACTCTATATTATCTGTTTGATCAAATATCTCGATTGTTTGCACCAACGTAGGTGGTCATACTCATCTATCCACAATGGGCATGTCCTATATGGTCTCCAAACGAAGCTCACCAAGGTGTCTATGCCATGCCTCCAATAGCCTACATCTTCAATGTGTGTCTGATTCAGGGCCCCCTAATATAGATAAGAGTATGGTGTTGTTCCCACCGCCTATCAAACCACTGGTGGCTGAAACACTACTATGTGCTCCCATGCCCAAACTATCAACAAGGTCATACCACAACTCAAGATCTACCCCTCTTTGTAAACAATATCATGCAGCTAGAAATATAACATCACCAAAAGACATGGCCCCCATGCATACAATGTCATGTGTTGAATCATCAACCCTAACATCTATCCCCAACTGACTGGGAAGCCATGGCCCCTATGATCAAGAATCATCCACCCTGCTATCAATACACATAGAACACAGTGAAACCGGTCATATGTCTCCTCTAGGATCTCCCACTGGATCTCATAACCCTCGATCCTGAGTTCAACATCATCCTTAGTCTCGTACTACTCATACAACATCTAAATTCCTCGAGCTAGGTCATACCATACATGCTCACCATGAATGGGTAATCTCAAGATCTTGTACACATCCTCTAGGGTGACTGTCACCTCCCCCATAGGAAAATGGAAATTTCTCATCTCTGAGTGCCACTGCTCTACTAGCACTGCTAGCATGACCTTATTTTCCCTAATAGTGGGAATATATGCCACATAAAACAATCCTATCTCTAGCAGCACACCCTTCTTATCATCACCTAATTGGTCCCGTAGTTGGAACACATTTGGTCTAGACTCTCATTTATAAATAGGGGGAATATGCACCTAAAAACATAAAGAAACCAATAACTTCAATCTAACACCCTCATTTGACCTATCAAACATAAATTGACCAAGTCAGACTTTCCTAGTTTGGGGAAAATCCTTAATCAGGCAATTGTGTCACACTTTCTATCTAATGTGTCACATAAATTATAGCCAATCTACAACTGTAAAAGTGTCACAAGACCAGCAAATGCATCATTTTGTGCAATGTATGCATCACACGCAGTTGTTTGTGTCATTCCTGATCACATATGTGACTCAAAAATGCAATTGTGTCACATGATTTCATGCATCACACCACAAACGTTTCCTGCCCTATCCCTATGCATTTGTGTCATGCTGAAACGATTTCAGCGAACCACTTATCGAATGCATCAAATGCAATAACAAATTTGTCACACCACGTGTGACACAACCATTTTCTAAATTATTTCCTAGCCTAAATGCATGCACAACAAAAAATCTTAAAAGCTAGGTTCGTAGTACATGCCGGGGTGAGCACTCCCTTAGGATGATAGTGTGTGTGGATTAGGTATGCATGGTGGGAAGCCTTTGGAACCAGGGACATTTTCACTATCTAATCACTTTGAGCTCCTCAAATTTCTAAATTGGGAAAGTGAAAATGACACTTTTTCAAATTCAATTTGCCATTTATAGGTCCAAATTTAGGGTTTTTCCCTACCTCACCTTTTTGATGCACCTTTTGATGCCCTTGACCTCAAATTTGACCTTGTCATTGATCTTGATCATCAAATTTCTAGCCAACCTTTTGTCTTATCGAGACAATTTTCCAAATGTTTGAAAATTTGTCAAATTTTCCCGATGGGGCATACATGTACCATGTTGTCAACGGGGCATCCTACAACATTACCTGACTAAATTTATTTGACACAATGTGATGAAATTCATTATGTCAAAGAGGGGAAAAATGTCCTAAGTCTGCGAGTGCTATTTTTCTTGGTCATCGTCCTTCGATAATTGAATAATTTTAATTATTCAATTATGTTCAACCATATTCCTCTGTTAATTAAATAATTTTTAATTATTTAATTTATTCACCTTCCCATTTCTATCCTAATCAATTAAAATTATTTAATTGCATCGCTAATATATCTATTTCTTCTATAATTAAATAAATCATTGTTTATTTAATTATTTCTCTATAGTCAAATAATAATTATTATTATTTGACCTTTTATTCTTCCATGATTAAATAATTGTTGAAACTATTTAATTCCTCTCTAATTTCCATCTTTCCATTTAATTAAATTCATTAATTTAATTAAATGCTCCCTTTTTCATTTTATCCAAATAAATAATTTGAATAAATTATTTATTTGCCACTTGTCCCTTTCCTCCATTTTCCTCCATTTTCGAATAAATTATTTATGCACCTCCTCCAATCAAAGATTCCCTATCATTAATCTCTATCGTTTCCTTCATTGTTTTCATAGTCATCAGGCATCATAGTCGTCGGCATCATACCTATCATGATTCCTCCAAGAATAGCATATTCTTGGTGCATCAATTCTAGAACATTGATCTTGGAATCCTTCTAGAGGATTAATCTCAGTCATCCATTTGAAAGGTTTTCTATAAAAATAACCTTCCTCCTCCATTTTCAACTTAATAGCTAATTGTCTCCAAATTTCTTGCTTACCATTTGTAGTTTTTGCACAAGTATTCCAACAAATCTGAGGGAAAAGTTGCATAAGAAGGAGAGCAAGAGAAGTGAAGCAAGCATGATGGGGAGTACTTTATTTCATGTTTTGAATTTTTAATTCTCTCCATTATTTGTGTTTTCTTGTTGATGAGGTTGTATTAGCTTAGAGGTGTTGGTTGTCACTATTCTAGGCTAGAAACTAAGAAACCCCATCTTACAAAAAGAAAACTCCTAGGTTTGATGTTGCCATTGTTAAAGAATCAAGACCATGATTGAGATTTTTTTTTAATATTTAAATAGGTATTTGATGTGGGATCTATGAATAAGCTCGATAATATTTTCACTACTCTTAGTAATTTCAATTCTCATCTCTCAATGTTTCAAAATAAATTGAAAGGCATTTGGAAAAATAAAATTCTTTAGAAAACAAAAAAATAATGTCGTTATATTGAAACATAAGCATATTGTCTAGCTATTAGAATGTTTTGTACCTCAAAATATTAGATTTCTTCTCAATTGAAGCAATCTCCAATAGTAGGGTCTTCTTCGAGCAAAGACAAAGAGGAAGTTGAAGGAACTATAATGTCACCAAATCTTGATACTTACCTTGATATTTGTCCTTAATATTATAAATTATTGTTTTAGAAATACTTCAAAAGGTTATTGTTCTCACATGAAATTGCACCTTGTTGAACATGAGGTTCAACATTCCATTGACACAATGGAAATGACCTCAAGGTGTGGTACCTTTGCATGTATGAGGTCAAATCTTCAGAGAAGGCTAGCTTCCTTTTTCAATCCAATTGCTATGTGTTGGTCCAACCCAACACATGAAAACCTATAACTAACCTACTCTAATAGCTCATAGGGGAAAAGGGGAGAAGGAATGCATGAAAGGGAAATGGAGGTGGTACACCAAGATGGAAAGGTTGTTTCTTCTTGACCATTATTGCATAGTACATCATTGAAGAGGGGCAAGGGGACTTTCACAACTCTTTTTTTGGTCAACTTTCAGAGGAATACAAGAAGGTTAGGGTTTGATAAGGCACTAGAAGGAAAGAGGGTTTCACAACCAACAATTGTAAATAGTTTAACATGTAACATACATGCATGAAAAATACAAACAAACACTCAGATGTGCAAGGTAATAAACTTACTCAAACACAAAAGAGCTAAGAAGATGAAAACTTGATCCATTTCATTAATGCAAAGGAAAAATCCAATCTTTACAATTGCAGAGTGTAAAATACATGTCTGCAAAAGAAAAATCCCAGGGGAGCCAAAGGAAGAACCCTGAAAATGTGATGTAGGAGCTGCATCCAATGGTGTAAGGGTAATCTTCCATCACCCAAAAATATTTTTCCTTTCTGTTAGCTTTTTGGTATATGTTTTTGCATTTTGGGATACCCTTTTCATCGAATGAGAATTCCCAACTTTCAAAACTGCTTTTCTGCTTTTTCTAGTCAAACTGCTATTTTTAGTAGGTATGGATTTGAAGGAGTGAGGAGGAAAAAATTTATGGGAAGCTTCAAGATAGGAAACAAACAATTTGGCAAAAGAATCAGGCCAAGATCATTCCCGGTTTGAAATATATTCAAGTTTTAGTTTCCCAAAATGGCCCTGAAAACTCTTTCAAACTAGGTTTGAGGAAAAAAATGGACCCATATGGACCTAGAAATTGTTAAAACTGGTGAAGCAATTTATTAGCACATACTACACCCTAAGATCTTTCAAATGCTTTAAACGGTGCGTCAAACAGAGTCCCAAATCAAAAGTTATGGCTTTCAGAAGTTGGTCAATTTTTGGAAAATTGCCAATTTCTGAATTTGGACTCAATTTCTAAATTTCTAATTTCAAAATTTGGCACCCGACCACCTACATTCAAACCTCAAATTTTATTTTTGGCTCCAAGCTAGAAAAATGCTATTTAGGAGTCATTTTGGAAATTCAGGGAAGGAGTAAAATAGTATTGGGAAGGGGAAATTTCCTTTTAGAAATAGTAAAAGTTGCATGTATTGTAGCTTGTGAGGATTTGATCCTCTGGAATGTAATTTCTCTGTAACAAGAACATATTACCAAAAAATAAATAAAATTTTGTTATTGCCTCTATTGTGTGCTTTTCTAAGTCTCAGGTTGTGACCTTCATCAAAATGAATACATTTCTTGCCTTTATAGATCAAGAATAACTAAGAAACACAAGTCAAACCCTAACCCTAACTAGGGTTAGCAAAAAAGACTGTGCATGCAATAATGGAGCCATTCTGTGAAAGATGCGACTAAGGCATAGATCCACTAAGAAAGTCAACAAAGAGCAATAAATGGGCATGTGAGCCCATGAAATCCACCTACAGGAGTTAGAGGATGCAATTAATGTTGTCCTTGAAGCTTAGGAACTAAGACAGGCTACGTAAAAGTCAAATCAAGAATAAAAAATGTTGCCCAAAAAAACACATCAAAATGCAGGAAGGTCTGGGTGTCAAGCCTAAAAAATCACCTTTACAAGCATGAAAATGAATTAAATGGTCTGGACCTCGAAAAAGCATTTTTTTGGATATTGATGATCAGGTGGTCGAGAGTCAGGCGTTGGCCTTATAGCTTACCTCATGCTTGGAAGAAGGAGAAGAAGTTAAACCATGAAGAAGAGAGGAAATGTCACAGTTTGGGGAGATGAGATGCCTCTTACTGAAGAAAGGTAAGAGGTAAAGTGGAAGTCCGAAGGCCGAAACCCAAAACCCCAATACTTAGTCGAATTTCAAGAGAAAAGAGGGAAAGTGAGAAGGAAAGAAGGAAGAAAGCAAAAAATGTGAGACTTCGAAGGTCGGACCTTAGACCGTCAGAGGTCAGAGATTGAGAGGAAGTCTTACACCTTGTGAAATGAAAGCGGTAAGAGGGAAGAGGGAGGACCAAAGGCCGAAGGCCGCAACAATTAGAAGAAAGATGGGAAAGGAGGAGTGATGGAGAAGGCATGAAGGAACTGAGTAAGAGACAACCCAAAAACCTGAAATTCTGGGACTTAAAGAAAAATTTAGGAAACTTCAAGAAGAAAACATATAAGATGGCCCATGGGGAATCTCTCAAATCAGTTATCAATGATGGGACAATTAAAGGGGGGCATGGAATTTCAACATTAATGGCAACTTCTATGGGATGATTTCCTCCTAATCATGGGATCTAGAGGCCTTATCAGTCCATTGGGCATGGAGTCATGATGGTAAAACTTCAATAGCTAGGCCTCCTCAAAGAAAACCAAAACATGTACCAGTTGCACTTGGAGGAAAGTATGAAAGCTAGAACATACATTCCCTTAAGGAATGCAGGGTATGCAAATGCACTTCATGGAAAGCAAGATATTTACAATATACACACAAACTAACAAAAAGCAAAGAATGGAAGCTTTCCTTTTTCAAAGATGAACCTTTTGAAGGAGATAATCTTCCTCAAACCATAGTTTCAAACCTCACCCAGTTGCAACCACTACAAACTACTTCCAACATACATGTAACTGCATAAAACACTTGTAAGGTGAGGGATTGCTTCACTATAAATTTTTCCATTGCAAGGAAACCATATGATGCAAGTGTTAGATTCATCTAACACTAGTGTCTCAACTGAACATACAACAGCAGGGGTGAACACTTTGAAGGAAATTCAACATCCAAGAACAAACCTTTTGTAGCTCAGAAAGGGAACTCACCTCACAAAAGGATGGGCCAATGTCACCATCACTGACCTCCTCAATGCATGAGCTAAAAAAAAAGGAGAATGTTTCCAGCTCACATGGTGATGTACAAAATTCCAAATCTATTTTTTGGTTTGCATAAGAAAGACATTCCTCATGCACCTCAAAAGAGAAACTTTGAAAATCGGGCATATAAACAAATTTGAGCAAAGGGAGTATCACTCTCCAAACAAATGTGTGGTTGCTCAATAACTACAAAATCATTTATATTGATGCACACTTTATGAACAAAAAACTCATATTTTTGAAACACTTCAAGTGAAGAGCTAAATTCTTCAACTTTCCTCTCATTTTTAATTCTTTCTTGGCAACTAGCTGCAACAAAATCATACTCGTGGCATGTAATGGTTGCCTTGTCCTTTGTTGTTTCTTCATTCTTATCCTGCTTCCCAAAAAGCTGCTCTTGTGGGGGTGAAAGATCAACATCCAAGCTTGAGAAAAAAGCTTCTAAATGATCCCAAAAGAGATCCTCCACCTCAGAACTATAGACCTCAATAGATCGTGGATCTTCATCCATTATAATAGGGGCTAAACACATCTGCTATTGCTGCTCCAAGACCATGGATTTATCTTCAACCATCAATCCCAAACCAAGTTGTTCGAAGGCTTCAACTGATGTGGGTATAGATAATATATCCTCCTCATCTTCAACAAAACAAGGAAGGGCATCAAATGAGAGGACTGATTCCTCTATTGCATCAATTTTTTCTACCCTTTTAATGCCTTGTTGCTACAACATTTTTTCATCTTCATCCTTTTCTTGCAGTAAAGAAAGAAACTCATTTTCAAGAGCACATGAAGGCTCCTCAACAGCCTCCTCAAGGATAGGTTCTTGTGAGGAATAGAGGCTCATAAAACTTATGATCTCCAACATAGAAGATTTTCTTGATGGCACAAGAGGTTGAATGGGAGTTTCAAGGGGTTGATTGGGATTCTTGAAACTAAAAATTTCGTGCTTGCAAACCTATTGCACAATAGGTTGTTCTAAAACAAAAGGAGGGCTAATAGAAGTTTCAAGAGGCTTGTTAGAATTCTTGAAACTTAAGAATTTATATTTTCGTACCTCCTCCTTAGTGGGTTGTTCTAGAAATGGCAGAGGTTCTTGTTTGAAACTAGGAAGACAAGGGGTTGCCTGAGTCTCAGGCACTTGTGCTAGAGAAGGGAAAGTTTGTTTTTTTCTTGCCTAGAAGCAACATCATTTGCTATACACTCTTCTTGTTTCCTTCTTTGTGCCTCTAGTTGCTGCTCATACCTCCATTGAGCATCTAAATTTTTCTACTGTAGATAATGAGCTTGATTAGCCCTCTCCTCCTGCTATAGGTAAAACTCTTGTTGTCTCTCAAGCTCATCAATTTGTCTATTGAAATCAAGCAAAATGCTTGTGATTTCACTTGCACTTAATTTATCAAATTTTTGGGGTTGACTAGGAGAGAAATAAGGATGATTTTCAAAGTGATGAGTCTCTTGGGGTTTTTGATAAGAATATGTAGGCATCCAAGAAGACTGAGTAGGGTGGGGTGGGTGGTTAGAATTTTGAAAAGATAGAAAGCCCAAAACAACAGGGTTCTTTGGAATGAAATGGGACGTATAACCAACCTGATATGGTTGATTGGGAGGTGCAAAGTTGGAATTATCATGAAATGGTGGACTGTACATGTTGTTTCCATTAAAATATGACATTTTAATGCATAGGAAACACCTCAAAAATTACAAAATAAGAGAAAAGGACTAACCAACCAAAGATTTTGGGTACATACCAAAAGATTCACCCAAATTGAGTTGCAAAGTCACCAAGTGCTTGAAGAATGCCTCCAAAGGTTGAAACATTGAAGAAGGCACCACTTCCTCAATGGCATGAAATTAAATTAGGCTGCTTGAACTAGCTAATTTTGAACAAAGTCGCCATGGTGTTTGAAGAAATGCCTCAAAAGAAAAGATGCATTGAAGAAAATTTTGGAATTATGAAGAAGAAGCCCTCTGATGTGTTATCATTGATGCCAACATTGGTTGGTAGCACTTTTGTCAATCTGGAAAAACTATGTTTCTATTATATTGATCTGATAATTTGGTTCAAAAATGCTCTCAGTAGAAGATCGCTCCATGAGATTTTAATATGATGATAAGGACTATTATTTACATCTTTGCACAATTTTTTAGTGGTTTTTGTTGAAAGGAATGAAAGTTATGAATGATAGAGTTTGGCTTACAATATTTTGCTTAGTATTTGTGCAATTGGCATGAGTTCTCTTTTGGCTAACATAGATAAGTGGTGTGCACTTTGTTGGTGATTTTAAGGAGTTCCTTATTAGGTCCAGGTCGACCTAATTTATGCTTGGCACATTTTGTTTTGATGAAAAGGTGCTTCAGGTTAAGCTGACAACCTACATTTTAAATTAAGTATGTATACATCTAATTGCCTGACATAATTGATGTATGAAGTTGTAATAGTGTATATATATATGAAACATCTTTTTGTATTGAAAGAGAGATAATAGAGAGAGGTATATGTATGTAGTGTGTGAAATGTGAAAGAGTAATAAGCAATTATGTGTGACTATTGTGTGAAGTTGTATACATTTGATTTATTTTTTATGAACCTACAAACCGGTACATGATTTTTTATTCTAGAGCCTAATTGGAACTAAACTCAACACACTGAAGGTGTATTTCATTAGTTCATCATTTTGGCAATGAGCCACACTTTTTTTATATTTACTTTAGGCAATGAGCCTTTCAATGACAACGAGTCCTAGCAGTGTTCCCTATAATATATTATAACCAGTTATAACATATTGTGAGTTAATCCTCACCGTGGTTTTTCCCATTTGGGATTTCCACGGAAAAATCCTGGTGTTCATTTTCTATGTGGTGCTATGCTTCCTTTCATGTTCTTGTTTACAATTGCAACTAGATATGTTTTGATTATTGAATGGTTAGCAATTAAAAGGTTTAGTAAAATACTGATTCACCCCCCTCAATATTTTGGGTTTTCAACAATTGGTATAAAATCTTGGTTCCTTTTGAAAAGCTTAACAACTTAAGGAATGTCTTTAATTTTGAACACATGGTTGACAAAAGGTATCCTATTCCTCTAGAAGAAATTTCTGCAACTGAAGAACTCCATGTTTCTCTTGAAGGCCTAGATAAAAGTGAAAATGAGAAAGAAACTCTGACAAAAAATTGAAAGAAGCAAATGAATGCATCAAAAATTTGAGAGATAAAATCAAGAAGTTCAAAGAAAGGCATAGAGAAGTCAGTGATTAGTTGAAGAAAGCTAGTGAAGACATCACTAGACTAAAGGTACAAGTGGAAGAAAAGAAAAGAATTGAATTGAATAATTTAGTTGAAATTCGAAATAAAATTGATGAATGTACAAAGCTCAAACAAGAAGTGGTGACTCTAAGATCTAACTTGGAAAAAGCAAGAGATCATGAAGAAAAATTCAAAACAAGTACTACAATGATTGATCAATTGATTGCATTCTAGAAAGCCTCTAAAGAAAAAGGTGGTTTAGGACTTAAAGAAGGAAAAGTTCAAAGGAAAATCAGATTCCCAACAAAGTTGAAAATCAAAAGAAGACTCAAGGAAACAATAGATAGTTCAAGAACCAAAGAAGTTATATCGGAAGAACTCCCATCTGGAAACCAAATGTACAAAGGTACCTATCTTTCAATGGTATTTTTTTTCATTCAATAAATTTGGTCATAGGGAAACATAATGTAGAAGTAGAATGAATCAAAATGTTGGATTCTTCTCTAGATAATTTTTTTCTTATAAAAATTTGTGGCATAGAGCTACTAAGTGCAAAATTCAAATAATGATGAATAGATTCAATACTAGTAGAATGACTCAATCTTTTCAAGGCTATTGCTATACATGTTATGATTTTGGACATAAATCTAACCAGTTAGATCAAGGATAAATTCAAATTAGTTTGGTCAGAAAAATGTTGTGTGCTACACTTGCAACAAACTAGGGCATATCTCAAAATTTTGTAGAAGCAAAAATGGAAAGAAACCTGATCTAGAACATAAGAAAAATTTTGTGAATAAAGTGGATCCTACTGAAGTAAGAAATGAAATGGAAAGTATTTGGAGGAAAAGGGAAGAACCTGAGAATAAGGATGAATCAAATGCATCTATACCTGCAGCTAGTGCAGATACTTCAAAAAATTGAACCCAGTAATGGTTTCAAGGGGAGCAATTATAGAGATATCTAACAAACCCTCGATAGAAGAAGTTTCAAGTAGTGACACAAAGAAATGTGATGTAGAATGGCATTCTGAAGCTATTGAAAAATATTCTAGTAGAAAAAGAGCAAATTTGGAAGTTTGTAGAGCTTTTTAGGGTTTATAGTGTATTTCACGAGTGTTTATCAGCTTTTTGAAATAGAATGCATTTAATGTGAATTAGGGTAAATTGATAAAGCATAAAGTGAAAGCTCAAGTTGAATTAAATAACTTTTACACACTTGGAAGAAAGCAGAGCGAGCTAAAGCAAGGTGAAGAAAATTTAGTGTACCTGGCATCAAACCCTAGTTCCATCGAAGCTTGAAAGAGGTATTTATAGTTTCTAATACTATTTTGGTTTGAATTGGAAGCAATTATCATAAGCATATTCAAAAGAACTAAGAAAATATGGCCACACCAACTGTTGTTGAGACCTCTAAGAAACCCTGACCTAGGTTTAAAAGATATTCATGGAAAGTTTATGAAATGGACCCCATGGGTGGATTTTCACAAATCCCAAGTAGTGTTTTTCCTATTGAAGATACCAAGACCTACATTCACACAAAACTAGAAGAATTTGACCATCAAGAACTCATGAATCAATGGGGAAAGGAATTTTCATAAGTTGACTACTCCATGAAGCTAGAATATGAAAACCTAGTACGAAAGAAACTAGATGTATGGAATTTGTTCCCAAACTTTTGTGGTGAGATGTTCAAAAAATTTGTGAGAATGGCACTTAGCAAAGTGCACAATTTTTTTTTATGGACAAGCATTGGTAGAGTGATTACTAAGGAAGTAATTAGGGTCATAATAGGTTTTTGTGACACTAGACCTGTACCAGTGTTGAAAGTTGTAAATAACGATGTGGTCATGAAGCTAACTAGTGCCACATATGATGGAAGAGAGCTGACAACAAATCCCATCACAAACTTGGCTATGAGGTATGTTGTTGTTCTGATTGGTTAGAAAATCTATTTTACAAACCGAGGCAATTCGGTGTCAGCTACAACAATTCATACTGCACATGAAACGATGGTTAATGGAAGGGATTATGATTTGTGTGAGTTGCTCTGATAACAACTTATGGATAGCTTGAACTAGACTAAAACAAAGAAATATCCTTCCAAGTTTGGCTCATTGGCGGTTTTTTTTTTATTTTACTTCTTGAGGGAGATTCTCGGAAGGAAGAATATCATATGGGATCATAACATACCGATGCCACATCAAATTTTTGAAAATTTACATAGTTTTGGAGACTACAAGGCATAGATTAATGCTCTTACTACATTCCTTACAGTATCTAGAACAATATGAATGAGAGAGATAGAGTTCCAAGAAGCTTGGTGAAGAAATATGCAAAATATATAACCTTTCTAGTGTCTAATGATGAATGTATTATTGAGGAAGTAGAACCGAGGACTCTATGGATAGCTCCTCTTGGATATGAAATATAGGAATAAGTAGTTGAAGGATTGATTAAAATATTGTTGAATAGTCCTAAGGATCCTACTCAGCCCTGACATGGTACTTATGAAGAGAAGTTTGTTTGAGTGCATTTGGATATTGCACCACCGTAAAGGGCTAAAAGAGTGAACAAAAACAATGAGGCATATTTCAATATGCATTCACTATCTAAGGATGATGTCAATCAGTTGAGGGAACTTGCAGATGAGAAAAGAGCTACATCAGTTGATGTCCCCTTTGAGCCTAGGATATCAAGAAGAACATCTTCCACCACTTCATCTACATTATGAGCAACTCTTGGTGTAGCTACTACAGTGAAAGAAAAGCAAGTAGTGCACAATTCCCCTACAATAGTTAACATAACTGCCTCCTTTGTACCCAACACTAGGGACTCTAAGAAAAGGGATGTACCCCTTGTTGTACCATCTACCACCCCTAGAAAGAGAGTAAAGCAAAAGGCTAGCAGGAAATAAATTTGAGTGATGCAGTACAAGAAGAAATAGAACTTGGAGTACTAGAAGAAAGTCAGTTGAAGAGAAAAAGGAGCAGTGCCTCTGCAAGCATTGAAGAAGCTAAAACAAGAGATAAGGTTGAGATCTTATATGATGATGAAGAGACAAAAGATGAAATGGAAGCATTCAAAATCCATGTGCATGAGAAGAAGGATGAAGGCACATCAGGACCTATGGAGGACATGCCCAACACTTCTCCAGTAAGAGATAACTCTCCTTTAGAAATGGCAACCCTAGTTAATAACATGGTATATTTTGAGGATTTGCTAGCTATTGCTAGAATATTTGATGAAGTTGATGAAAAGAATAAGGAAACAATTATAGATGATTTTGTTCAATACATGGTTATCTTTAATGATTCTATGGAATCTATAAGGAAGAAGGTGACTGAAAATGTGTGGGAAGCATTAGTTCATAGAAGGCATGAAGCTATAACCATTGAAGACAAATTCAAATCCGATGCCTTAACCACATATAGATCCTCCTTGTACGAGGAAGATGTCACTTCCCTGCTAAAAGAATGTTCCCAGTTGTTTAGAGTCAAACAGAGAGTCGCTACTTAATGAGTAAAGAAAAGGAAAGTACTAAGAAATTGAGGCAAGAAACCCTTGAAACAATTAGAAAAATGGCAAAGAATTTTGGGATGAAAACTAGTTCTTCATCTCATACAACTCAAGCATAAGAGTATGTCAATATTATAGAAACAAAAGACCATCCTGTTATGGAAAATGTTAGTGAAACACATGTTGTTTCAGAGACATTTGTTCCTCTGAATGACACAAAAGAAATAACTAGTAAACATACTAAAGAACAACAAAAAGGTGACACCAGTAATAATCCAAGAGAACATAATGAGGATACTAGAAATAGAGAAGAAGAAAAGAATGAAAATGAAGAAAACAAAGGTGAAAAGAAAGACGATGGTAGAGATGATGATGAGAAGAAGGAAGAAGACAATAGAGATAGAGCTTCAAAAAAACCTTTGGAAAAGAAGAAGAAGAGGAAAAGAAAGAAGAAAGCATGGAAGATATAGAGGTTGGAAGAAGTGAAGAAGAGCTGTCAAAGACTATTGAGATTTCAAAGCCTCTTAGAGAATCATCCAAAAATATTCTTAAACGATTGTTGACAAATAAATCACAGACCCAGCCTATGTTGCCACCATAGTCAATTCAACTTCCATCACATCCAAGGTATGTGGATTTGAGAAAGATCTCAAAAGTTGAAAGAGTAAAAATTGATGGTACTTTTCTTAACTCCGGTATAGAAGAAATGATTAAGACTTATCAGAAAGGGACTAAATTAATAAATGATGAGCTATTAAGGCTTTAGAGGAGTTAGTACCTAGTGCTACTATTGATACCTCCTTAGCCCCTGTTGAAAATCTGATGCTTCTAGTTGATTCCATCAAAGAATACTCCTTCGGTCTTAAGCTGCAAATTGAGAAAGAAGAAAAATCAAGAATTTTGAAGAAAAACTATTTGAGCTATAGGATAGATGTGCAACTACACATAGAAAAGTGTTGAAAAGTCTAAAAGAGGTAAAGGACTATGAATCTGAAGCCTGAATATTCTTTGTATACTACATGCAGTGGCCTGACGCCACTAGAGGCATCAAAGATTTAATGGAATCAATAGAGTCTCATCTAGAGCATACCTCTGGAGCCTACACAATTTTAGATAACAAAAGTTATATTTCTTAGACTTCTATTGTAGGCTTACAAAAAAAATTATTCACTCTACAGAAGCATAAAGAGGATGCAATAAGACAGTTTGGTTAGCTCAAAGATCTGGTTATGTCCAGACATATTCTTGTATCATATGCTCTTGTGGATGCATAAAATCTTGACAAGATAAAACTTAACCCATGTCCACTTTGGAAGAAGGAAAAAAATGTTTGGTTGGACTGGAATCATTACAAAAAACACTAGTCAGAGCGAAAGGGATCTGGGATGAAGGAAAACTAGCTTGAGAAGCTATTCTCGAACAATTGGATGGTACGCCTAGTCTAGTTAAATGCTTTCTATATTTATTTTTCTTTGATCTTGAAATCATCATCGGGATGCCATTTTTCCTTGATGTCAAAGGGGGAGAATATGTGTAAAATATTGTGAATTTCCATTTAGAGAATCTGTACAGTTGAAAGGGGGGGTGAAGTCAGTTTTTGGTTATCCAAATTTTTGGCACATGTTGCCATCAATGAAAAAGGGGCAGATTGTTGGAAGAATGAAGAAGAAGCCCTCCAGTGTGTTGTCATTGATGCCAACATTGGTTGGTAACACTTTTGTTAATTAAAAAAAACTATGTTTCTATTATTTTGATCCGGTAATTTGGCCTGAAAATTCTCTTAGTAGAAGATCGATCCATGAGATTGTAATATGATGATAAGGACTATTAGTTGCGTCTCTGTACAATTTTTTAGTGGTTTTTGTTGAAAGGAATGAAAGTTATGAATGACAGAGTTTGGCTTACAGTATTTTGCTCAGTATTTATGCAATTGGCATGAGTTCTCTTTTGGCTGACACAGATAAGTGGTGTGCACTTCGTTGGTGAATTTAAGGAGTACCTTATTAGGCCCAAGCCAACCTAATTTATGCTTTGCATGTTTTGTTTTGATGAAAAAGTGTTCTGAGTTAAGCCGACAAGTCACATTTTAAATTAAGTATGTGCACATCTAATTAGGTTGACCTAATTGATGTATGAAGTTGTAATAGTGTATATATGAAACATCTTTTTATATTGAAAGAGATAGATGATAGAGAGAGGTAGATGTATGTAGTGTATGACATGCAAAAGAGTAATAAGCAGTGATGTGTGACTATTGTGTGAAGTTGTATACATTTGATGTATTTTCTATGTACCTACAAATTGGTACAAGATTTTGTATTCTAGAGCCTAATTGGAACTAAACTTGGCACACAAAAGGTGTATTTCATTAGTTCATCATTTTGGCAGTGAGCCACACTTTTTTTTGTATTTACTTTAGGTTGTGAGCCTTTCAAGGATAGTGAGTCTTGGCAGTGTTCCTTGTAATATCTTATAGATGGCTATAACATATTGTGAGTTAATCCTCACCATAGTTTTTCCCATTTGGGTTTTCCACATAAAAATCCTACTATTAATTTGTTATGTGGTGTTATGCTTCCTTTCATGTTCTTGTTTACATTTGCAGCTAGATATGTTTTGATTATTAAATGGTTAGAAATTAAATGGTTTAGTAAAATATTGATTCACCCCCCCTCTCATTATTTTGGGTGTTCAACAAAAAACACCAAATTAATTAATAGAGAGAAGTAGTCCCACTGGGTGTGCCAAAAATTATTGTCACATGAAATTGCACCCTGTTGAGCACAAAGTTCAGCATTCTAATGACACAATGGAAACTGCCTCAAGGTGTGGGACCTTTGTGCATATGAGGTTAAATCTTCGAAGAAGGTTGACTTCCCTTTTCAATCCAAGTGCAATGTGTTGGTCCAACCCAACACATGAAAACCTACCACTAACCTACTCTAATAGATCACAAGGGAAAAGGTGAGAAGTAATGCATGAAAGGGAAATGGAGGTGGTACACCAAGATGGAAAGGTTGTTTCTTCCTGACCAATATTGCATAATACATTGAATTGAAGTAGGGCAAGGGGACTTTCACAACTCTCTGTTTGGTCAAATTTTATAGGCATACAAGAAGGTTAGGGTTTGATAAGGTGCTAGAAGGAAAGAGGGTTTCACAATCAACAACTATAAAGAATTTAACACTACATGCATGAAAAATATAAAAAAACACTCAGATATGCAAACTATTAAACTTAGTACTCAAACACAAAAGAGTTGAGAAGAGGAAAAAATGATCCATTTCATTAATGTAGAGGAAAAAGCAAATCTTTACAATGGTAGAGTGTAAAATAGATGTCTGCAAAAGAAAAACCCTAGAGGAGCTAGAGGAAAAACCCTGAAAATGAATAAATTTCTTTCCTTTATAGATTAGGCATAACTGAGAAACACAAGTCGAACCCTAACCGTAACCAGGTTTAGCAAAAAAGATAGTGAACGCAATAATGGAGTCATTCTGTGAAAGATGTGACTGGGGCATAGATCTACCAAGAAAGTCAATAAAGAGCAATAATTGGGGATGGGTGCCCATGAAATCCACCTATAGGAGTCAAAGGATGCAATTAATGTTTCCCTTGAAGCTCAAGAACAAAGACAGTCCGCTCAAAAGTCAAATCGAGCATAAAAAATGTCGACCAAAAAAACACATCAAAACGCAGGAAGTTCAGGGTGTTGGGCCCAAAAAATCACCTTTACAAGCACAAAAATGAATTAAATGGTCTAGACCCTCGAAAAAGCATTTGTTGGATACTGGCGATCAGACAATTGAGAGTCGGGCGTCAGCCTTACAACTTACCTCATGCTTGGAAGAAGGAGAAGAAGTGAAATTGTGAAGAAGAGAGGAAACGTTGGGGTTTGGGGAGATGAGATACCTCTTACCAAAGAAAGATAAGAGGCAAAGTGGAAGTTTGAAGGCTGAAACCTAAAACCCCAACACTTAGTCAAATTTTGAGAGAAAAGAGGGAAAGTGAGAAGGAAAGAAGGAAGAAAGTGAAAAAGATGAGAGTTCGGAGGTCAGACCTCAGACCGTCAGAGGTCAGAGGTCTAGAGGAAGGCTTATGCCTTGGAAAATGAAAGCACTAAGAGGGAAGAGGGAAGATTGAAGGCCGAAACACTTAGAGGAAAGATGGGAAAGGAGACAGAGCGATGGAGAAGGCATGAAGGAAGCAAGTAAGAGACACCCTGAACACTTGAAATTCTGGGACTTAGCAAAATTTAGGAAACTTCAAGGAGAAAACATGTAAGATGGCCCATGGGGAATCTCTTAGATCAGTTATAAATGGTGGGACATCGAAGGGGGGCATGAAATGTCAACAATTATATATTGGAAAATGATTCCTAAAATATTTTTTAAAATATAACCTTATTTTGTTATGATTAGTTAAAAGAATAAATTACAAGTGACCAATGTTATATATATCCCTATGAATGTAAAGGAAAGGGTAATGATAAGTTTTTTTAAAAATGACTTGATGTGTTGTATATAGGAGGAGAAGAGTCTTTGAGCTATGCAATTTTGGTATCAATGAATAAATTTATGTTTGTTGGCTTATGTGTTGGTTATAAATTTCTTAGAGTTGTTTCTTCTTATGTTGACATGACAACTACATTATGATTCTTTTTTATAAAATAACATATCTTTATGTAAATTTATAAGATTTTTTGTAAATTTAGGTTAGAATCTAAGCTAGGCTTCTCTAATATGTGTGTTAGGGGTTTGTTCATGAATTATTGAACCTTGTTATCATTGTTTTACTTTATAGACCCTAGTTGCATTTTCATTCTAAAATTGTATCTAATATAAATCTTTGAATTTATCTCCATATATCCATTAAATTATTTAGTCCAATTGTTTTTCCTTGATTTGTTTTTCCTTTCCTACTTTTGGGTTAAAAGCATACCCCAAAAAAATTAATTATATCATACAAGGGAGTTGCCTCTCTCAAACGTAGAGGAAGACCATTAATTCAATAACAATCTCTCTGACTATTGTAAATATTTTTGTCATAGGTTCCTTGGCCAAGTCATAGTTTTTCCATAAATTTTAAAAGTGACAAAATTTGTATACCAATAGTCATAAAACAATATTATTGAAGCAAATGAGAACAATAGTACCATAAATAGAGATCTCCTTGAGGATTTGGAAGCAATGCAAGTTGACAATTCCTATGAGAGCTTCTATCAATATGAGACTACAACAAAAATGGAGTCCTTCAAACTTCAATAATCGTTTCAACAAAGTTTCTTGATGAGAGCCAAGAGAGTTAATAGAGTGTTTTTCCAAGAGGGAATGTGATTTTTTCTTGGTTAGGTACGTGAGAGGGAGCATTTACATTGCTAAGAAATTCTTACAATATCAATATAAAGCTAAGAAGGAAACCAATATTTGAAACTTGAAAACATCTAAGATGCTAGAGCACATCATACAATCATATGTGTATCATGCTCACATATTGAAGAAACTCTATTAAATTACAAACTCATTATTGAAATCTTAACTCATTAATTAATTATTGTATGATTTAGTCTTCTAGATCCCATTACATTACAAATTCTAGATTTGAGATGATTATTTAATCTATGATTTAGTCTTCCAATCCCAAAAACATTATAGATTCAAACATTCTTCAATCATCAAGCAAAATATATTAAATTTGATTTACATTTCTTACATTTCAATTACAAACTCAATATTCAAATCCTAACTTGTTAATTAATTGGTCTATGATTTAGTCTTCCAATCCCAAAACTTTATAGATTCAAATTCATTACATTCTTCAATCATCAAGCAAAATACATTAAATTTTATTTATATTTCTTACATTTCAATTACAAACTCAATATTCAAATCTTAACTCATTAATTAATTAGTCTATGATTTAGTCTTCTAGATCCCATTACATTACAAATTTTAGATTTGAGATGATTATAGTTTATGATTTAGTCTTCCAGTTTCGAAAACATTATAGACTCAAATTCATTACATTCTTCAATCATCAAACAAAATAAAATAAATTTTATTTACATTTCTCACATTTTTATTTCAAATCTCAGCTTCTTAGTTTATGACCTAAACTAAGGTTGATAGAAAATTTCTTTCCAAACTTAAAAACAAAAAGAAAAATAATAATTTATAAATAATTAAATAACCCTTGATCTATTAATGAATTCAATGGCCAAAACAAAAATCCAGTACAAATCATGCTAAATGTATTGGTAAATTTGGTCACGTAAAGACCTTGTGGGGGCTGGATAGAGTTTCCCTTGATTTTTACTTCTCAACTCCCAAAAAAATAAAAATTAATTTGAAAATAAGAAAAGCTAATTTTTTTCGACCTTTGTCCTGACACGTTGCAGGAGAGGTATAGAAAACGTGACATGTAGCGTATCATTTAATAGGTTGTAGATATCACATAGAGGGCTTCAATGCACGTCAACTACGACTGCATTGGAAATCCATGCAGACAAAACAGTCCAACGGTCCTGCATTGCTACATTTGGAACACCCTTCAAAACAAGCCTTCTGAAACCCTACCCTTGATCGTTTTAAAGCGCCTCACAAGATTTACAGAGACATTTCAGTCTAATGCTGTTTCAGCCATGGCCATCAAGACACTTTTTACAGCAATGCTGGCGCTTTTTTTATTTTCACTGATATTCATGGCCGGGGCGCAGGCCAGAGAAATAAAGAAAGAGAGCATCTTTGACGTGCAAGCCGCTCTGAGAGCCGCCAGAGGCGGAGCAACAGAAAGACTTGATGTTATAGCTGTGGAAGAAGCAGCAGCTGAACAAACCCTAACGCTTCCTTTGGTACACAGAGATGCGGTCGCAAGGGCCACGAACGCGAGCTACGAGCAACTCATTCAGCAGATGCTGAAGCGCGACGCCGCGCGTGTGGCCGCCATTTATGGCCGTTTGTCAAAGCTCGCCGCTTCTGAAGCAGCGAAAGAGCGGCCATCCATGGAGTCGGCGGCCGTGGAGAGCCCGGTGTTTTCGGGCAAAGGGCAGGGCAGCGGCGAGTATTTTACGCGCATCGGCGTTGGCACACCGGCGCGCCAGCAGCTTCTCGTACTCGACACAGGCTCCGACATAACGTGGCTCCAGTGCCAGCCCTGCGAGGATTGCTACAGCCAGTCCGATCCCATTTTCAACCCGGCCTTTTCCTCATCCTTTAACGGCGTCGCTTGCGACTCGAACCTGTGCCGCCAGCTCGACCAGTCCGGTTGCAGCCGCGAAGGTAACTGCCTATACCAAGTCAACTATGGCGACGGGTCGTACACCGTCGGGAGCTTCGACACGGAGACCGTTACTCTCGGTGGAACCCGCGTGAGCAACGTTGCCCTCGGGTGCGGCCACGACAACGAGGGGCTCTTCGTCGGCGCCTCCGGGTTGCTCGGCCTCGGTGGCGGTGCTTTTTCTCTGCCCTCACAGCTGTCACACTCCAACGGCAACGTCTTCTCCTACTGCCTCGTCTACCGGGACTCCAGCGCCTCCAGTACCTTACAGTTCGGCCGGGGAGCGGTTTCGCGGGAGGCGGTTTTCGCGCCGTTGCTGAAAAACAGCCGAATAGACACATTTTACTACGTCTCCCTCGCCGGAATCAGTGTCGGCGGGAACATGCTTAGCATCCCTGAATCCGTCTTCCGGATTGACGCCTCTGGCAACGGCGGCGTTATTTTGGACTCCGGCACGCCCGTGACTAGGCTCCAACGCAGCGCTTACGTGGCTCTCCGCGATGCTTTCGTGGCGGGAGCGAAGGATTTGCAGTTAAGTGACGGGTATGTGCTTTTTGACACGTGCTATAAATTTCCGAACAGAATTTCTGTCACTGTGCCGACAATTGCTTTCCATTTTTCGAACGGCGTGAGTCTGCCATTGCCGGCAAAAAACTATCTGGTTGCCGTGAATAGCAGGAAGATTTGTTTGGCTTTTGCGCCCGTGTCGTCTTGGATGTCAATTATTGGAAGTATTCAGCAGCAAGGCATTCGTGTGTCGTTTGACCCCGTTAATGCTCTTGTTGGATTTGCCGTCAATCACTGCTGAAGAAATCCGTCATGCTAAATGCTTGTTGAATGTTTTTTCTTTAGTATCAGAGTAGTTATTAGGTTTTAAACTTGTATTTTATATAATTTATAAAGTCACTGTTTGAACTGGTTTTTGTATATATTGTTTTGTGCCCGTGCAATGGATTATAGGTATCTTTTGTTGTCGCTTTTCCCGTATTAGCAGAAGACATTTATTCCTAGGGATTACGAAGGAGAACAGTAGAGGACGCGCACTTTTTTTTTTAATCAAAATAATTAATTACTAATTTGTTAAATTTAACACTTTAAATTTTAATTACCCGGAAGGTAGGCCTTGAATAAATTGTTACCGAATATGCCATTTATTGGAATCTCAGCTAAATAATATATATCTAAATAACAATTGATTATAAAGTAGGTTTGGCAGTCTTAAATTGTAAGATAGTCATCATCTAGAATGAAGTAAATGAAAAGGTAGATTACAAATTGAATTTAATTGGAGTTTAGTTTTAGTTTCAATTTTATGATTTAAGTTTTAAAGATTTTGATCCTTTGAACTAATAAAAGGTCTGAAAGAGGGGTAAATAACAAGTGCAAGAATTAAATTGAACTTCAAACATGGAGTTAAGCTCTATTTTAATTATATTTAATATTTCTTAAATTTAAAGAATAATTTCAACCTTAACTTTGTTTCAACATATTTTCTATTGAGTATTATATACATTTTTTATTTCATCGCTTTTGAATTTTTACATTTTCTTTCTTTGCTACAATCCATAAAGTTTTTTTTTTCATATTCATTAAGATTCCCTCTCTTATAATTGTAATAAAAAAGTCATCCTTTACAAATGTTTAGATAATATTGAATTGGTCAAATCTGATTTGTAGTCCAACCATAATATAAAATCTAAACATTGAATTGGTCAAATCTGATTTGTAGTCCAACCATAATATAAAATCACTAACAAAATAAGACAAATTAGTTACAAAATTTTAAAATTCTAATGAATATGACCCTTCATTCAAACATACAATATTATTTCCAAATAAAACAAATATTTTTTAGAAATTTAAAAATTGTATATTTAGAATCCTTTTAATTCTTAAATGGTTCAGAAAGGTTTCATTATAATTTATAAATAGTTGAATAGAGCAAGTCGATTTAAAGAAGCTCTTAATATAAATTGATATTTATTTATAATAATGTGTTTCTTATTATATTATTTTTGTTAGGGCTGACCTTAACTCAAAGTTTGATTCATAGTAGGCATGACTATAACCACCATATATGAAATTGAGTTTGTCCCTTCAAATAAATATTTGTTATATATTAATGAACAACTGATTTGTTAGTAAAGAGCCTTTGGTAACATATAGTTTTTGATATTAGGGGATAAGCGGATTTTGAAGGGATCCTTAACCCTTTACAACAAGAAAAGCCAGGCTGCAGAAAGGACAGCCTATAGCCAACAAAAAGCCAGCGCCCAAACAAAACTCATCAAGATTTCCAATTAATACTTTTCTTGTGGGAGCGAAGAGTCATGTCGAAAGAAGGTCGTGAAGATTTATCTTTTTTACCCTTGACTGTAATCCATCCTTCTTCCACCTGCGCAGCCAAACTTTGCCAGACCTTCTTAATATTTTCATGGTGATTAAAGCCATCAGCCAAACACTTGGGGTTGTCCTCATGACTGCTTTGTAAAGATAGCGACTTCCCAAAAAAGCTGTCGGGATGAACAGCCGAGGCGCTTTCACCCGGAGAGGCAGCCAAAGGCTCAATAGGGGTTGCCTTAACAACCTCACCAATAGAGACGACCGGAGGGGGGGGGGTCCAAAGACCTGTGGTTCCGAAGCAGCCACCTCAAAAAAACTCTTATTAAGATCAACATTCTTCTCAACCGTATAATGACGTTGAGAAGCACCATTCCACCAAGTTGCCTTATGTATTTTTTTCTCAAATCCACATTGAGCAACAGCATGTCCAATTTTAAAGCATCTTCTACAATGGAAAGGTAATCCTTCATAATCCAGTGATTGGACCCAAGTCCCCTTGGAGCATTCTAATGAGACCTCAGTAGGAAGTCCATTTATAACATCAATTTCTACAAGTATTTGAGCAAATGTGGAATGAAAGATATCTGAAGATTCTTCATCAACGAACAAAAAATCCCCAAGAGCCTCTCCCACCGATTCCAAAAGAGAATCTTTCCAGAGATGGAGGGGGAGATTAGGAAGGCGCACCCAGATCGGGAATTTATTAAAGGTTTCAGAAACAAGATTAAAATTTGAATGCCAGGGTTTGATCAACAACTGATATTGATCCCCCCAACTAAAAAAATGACCACATAAGATAGTATTTTTGTCCTGGATATTATCAAATTTAACAACAAAGAATCCCTTGGCCAGAGGGAAGATGTAAATTTTACGAGACAGAAGAGGTTCCCACTCCTTGGAAATCCATGAGTGCAGTTGAGGAAGGCTTGGCTAGAAGCCCCGAAACCTACAGATAATCCCACGATCAGAGAGCTTTGCTTCTTCATCGTTTATTTCTTCTATTACTTCGTCCTTTAGTTTCACCGTAATAGCATTTCTCACAGGGATAAAACTCCGCCCCTGCTTGAAGGACATTTTGGCCCCCATGGCCAAGCCAGAACGCCCAGAAAGCCCAGTCGTTTTGGCCGCCACCGAAGCACCAACACCCGCCGTTCGAGCCGCCGTCGCAGCACCAACATCTGCATTTCTGGCCGCGTCTGACCCACATCCATCCTGAGTATTTACCTTCGAAGCAGGGGCCGCATTCAAACCTTACCCGCGTCCACCCTCAACTTTACCAATAATCTTCGATGTAGAGGCCACCACAGCAGGCACCGAGACAGGAACCACCACAGGCGACGCAGCCACAACACCATTAGGGTTTCCGCCCAGCGCAAGGGATTCAAAAAAATGTTTCCCGCTCAACATCGCTCGCCTGCTCACCATTATTAAAGAACCCCAACAATAATGAGTGAATGTTAGGGGAATATCTCTAACACTTTATTTTTGGTAACATATAGTTACATGGATGGTCATACCTAGATTTAATGTCATATTCATCACTACTAATATTTTAATTTATAATCATTAGAATATTCCATTAACTTATTCTCTTTGTGGGTATTCTTAATATTACCAATTCTTTGATAGTTCCAAAATTTGACCCTTGATTTACTAAGAGAATTAATAATCCTCATTATTTGGATTTCTCATCTCTATTCTCATTCCTTCTTTTTTCCTATAAGTGAGTTCTAAGATTTTGTTTTTGTTAAAATACACATATTTTCACCTCAAGATTTAGCCTATATAGTGCTACTAATTGCTATGACAAGGTTGTTCTACAAACTTGACAATAAATATATTAATCAAGTATATAGTGATCTTCCTCATTTATCTCTCTAGATCAATTGAAGTAAAATAACCATTATGTTAAATAAATTTAAGTACTCAAAAACTAAAGCTACATATTTAATATGTACATGGAACGCAAAATATTTTATAGAATGTCTTTTAATATGTGTTTATTCTAATGCAAATTCACAATCTTATCATATATTTTATTCATGGTATCTTCACTTTGGACATTCAAGACTAGTGTATCTAAAATATATAAAAGGATGGTACATTTATCCTTTTTTTCAAGTTTTGTAAAGTCATTAAAAATAGAATGTCTTTTAATATGTGTTTATTCTAATGCAAATTCACAATCTTATCATATATTTTATTCATGGTATCTTCACTTTGGACATTCAAGAGTAGTGTATCTAAAATATATACAAGGATGGTACATTTATCCTTTTATTCAAGTTTTGTAAAGTCATTAAAATCCATTGCTTGGGAAACAAAATTAGTCACTATGAACCATTGATCATAGTCTACTAATAGGTCCTCTATCTTGAGTGCAAAGATAAGATTTTCTACCATTCAATTTCTTAATTTCCATTCTAGATGTGATCTAGCCATTCTTTGTACCTAGAAAGAGTTCATCTTGAAAAAAAAATCCAACTGAAAAAGGGATTCATAAAAAGGCCAATATGTTATTTCTTGATAAGTAGGAGGTATTTTTCCACAGCGTGTCAAATTATGATATTGCTATCAGGATTCAACCGTGTAGTTTCGAGTCAAACTCATTGACCCATGTTTCATGAGTAGAGGTTCAACAAGAACCCATCATAATGTTATTTCTTCTCACATGTCTAAATAATCTATTCTAAATCTAATAGAAAAGGACAATAATATACATAATTGAATATGCTAGAGTATTGCAATAATTTATAGAATCTATATAAAAATTTGCAGAGTAACAATAGACAATAAAATATTTACCTTAGGAAACTCTTATTAGAAAAACCCAATAAACCATCATACTACTCTCATTATAATGATTCAACAAAAAATACAATATAATAAAGTATAGTTGTGCTATTTAGGTGGCCTTCAACTATAAATCTAGGATCAACTAACAAACACGCATGTATCATAAAAATACCATTCCATCCTCCAACACAAGCATTATATTCATATGTAAGAGGTAATTACAAAGGTAATAAATAGTTTTTAAAACTATGAGCCAAACCAATGGTCCAACTAGTCAAATTGGATGCATGTGCTCCACCTCGAATATAACTGCTAAGACAAAATGCAACCTTCAATGGAGAAACATGATCATGATAATTAAGGGCTTCACCTAGTTGACACAAGCTTTCTAACTAAGAGAATCCAAAACACTCATAATATTTTATTGCATTCAACAATTCATAATATTTAAGGATGTTTCACCTAGTCTACTTGTAATTCCCTTATTCAATTCTCTTATAACACCCATAATAACAATTCAAGCCAAGTGGTCAAGTGTGCCATGCAAGGAATGTAATGTAATCCTCCATTAGTGGTGTCCCATTCCATTATGGCCCTATTTTACAATATATTAGAAATATGAAATGCTAAAAATATTTGCAAGGTGCATACAACCTAGTCGTAAGATAAACTCTAATCAAGACACTAGGAATGCAAGAAAAAATAAGAAGTTAATTTAATATATAATTAATCTAAAATCAAATATCAAATACAAAACAAGAAATAGAAGGTATAAGTCCTAAGTGTAGGCCCTAGATGCTATAAAATCTAAGGTTTCACAAAGAACATAAGGAAATAATATGAAATTTATTATTATTTATTTACTAAAATTAGGGTTGATGAATATGACAAGTAATAAAATAGGATTAATGCAATTTATATTTTAAATTTTTTTGACAAAATATAGAAAACCTAAAAATAAAATGAGTAAATAGATTTGCTGATTTCAATGGTCAATAGACAGTTGTTCACTGTTTGGATCACCACCTTCGAATTTTATCTTATAATTGATTAAGCTTAGATTTGCTAGAAGCATAATGATGAAATTAGATGTAGCTTGTTGTCAAAAGGGGAATAGGGTCAAATGTGCATCATAGAAATGATCTTGGGCAAACATGCACATGCAAATATAAACTCTATGTGAAAAATAAGCTTTCATGCATGAAAATAAACTTTTGATGTATAAACCTTTTTATAACTGTAAATACAAATTTCTCTTCATGTCTAGTCCCAACATAAATAATTTGTAGTGGCAACAAACACCTTTGGGAGCTTGCTAAATGGGCATTGTCTCCTTAAGGCGAGCCTTTTGATCCAAACCAATGGTTTTTATATAAGAAAAACAACAGAAAAAATACTTTGAATTTACAACATTGAACAAAAATGTAAAAGAGGGTCATTTGTAATGACATAATATGAAATTAGGATTTTAGAATTTGTTGACAAGAGTTTGAATATAATCAGAAGACACTAAGATAGAATTGGGTGAGGCTCCCTCCATATTGGTTCTTAGGTGGAATGATAGATGGATCATCTCTTCTAAGGGAAGATCCCTTTTTAATATCTGACTTAAACACAAAATTTAAAGATGTTGGGTTGACTATCATCACACTACAAGTAACTAAAAGTCTTGAATGTATTTTAAAATTTAAATGTAAATGTTCAAAAGATAAACTCTATAAGTATTAAAAATACATAGAGTAGAAATTACTTAACTTTATGATCTTGAAATAATCTACCAATCTAAATCATAAACAAGGACCAATCACTCCAAATAAAAATAAATGAAATAATTTTTTTGCAAGATATACACCTTGAATAATTACAATACTCAACAACAAGAATATACTTTATTCGAATGTACTTTTTTGCACAAAATATTAGTTCCCCTTGTACACAGAGGCACGCAAGGTCACTCTCATGTCCGTCCTCTATCTTTAAAATAAGAAATTAAAACTGTTCAAATTTGACTACCTAGACTGTTTATAGGAATATTCGTTTCCATCAGCGAGTTTAAACCACCTTGGAAGTTGGAGTTGGGAGCTACATTGTTTCATGTTCCTTATATTACGCAGCTGGGTTTTTTCCCGACCGTTGCATAATAAAATATTCTCGCCTTTCTGTTTGTGCTAGTTTGCTTAAGCTATTAATTTATAACGGCTATATTTCATGGTCTCCATGGTGTCGGAATATCTAATACCATCATTGGATCATGCCAAATAATTTGTTTCTGTAGCTTACCGATAGTACGTTGTTACTATTGAAGACATCTTCTGGAAGAGCTTAAGCATTTCTGCTCAGGGTACTTTAATGGTCGACCTCAGATTTTACAGAATTTTTGAAGATGTCTGTTCTGTTGTTTATCAGATCTAAACTAGCTGTCTTGAGACACTATTAATATAATATATGAGCTTAAAAAATGTATTGAAAACTATATATATATATATATATATATATATATATATATATATATATATATATATATATATAT
>VDFB02092661.1:24054-49201 GCA_007258455.2 Sequoia sempervirens | reverse complement strand
CCAAGTGGAAAATCTCATGCAAGGGATACTAAATGCAAGATGGATGCAAATGCAATTTAAGATAAATGCAATGAAATGAATATAACAGAAACTGTGTAAACTGAAATAAAAAGTTATCAACAACAAACATAAGCACATAAACAAAGTTTCGAATTCTAGAAAATGTAGTTTAAAATCTGCACTAGGACTAAATTTCCTAGAGGGGCATATGAGTCCCAGTGAGGGTTTCTTTCACAAGTTTTAAAAAAATTAAGTGATTTTTATGCTTTATAGTTTGTATGATCTGTAAACTAAATGCAAATGCAGATTTTAGATGATTTTCAATGATGCAAGATGCAAAAATGCAACCTATATGCACTTTCACTAATGCAAGATTTGGGAACCCTAGAATGCCAATTAACTAATGCAAAATGCAATGCAATGTTAATGCAAGCAATATATCAGATGATGATGCACTCCAAATCAAAATTAAGGTGTTCTAAATGCAAGTTCACCAAAATGAAACAACAAAAATTATTTGCTTTATGGTTTAGGACATAGAACAACACATTTCACAATTGTTCATTCAAGGAAAAACCTAGAGATCTCAATCTAAAGTATGCAAAGGAGAAAAATATCTTGCAATAGGGCTATCCTAGGGTTTGATTATAAACTACAGAGGGGTTCACCACCAAGCTAGGGCTTGGAAAGATTAATGATATGAAAGATCTAATGCTAAAACCTAATGCAATGCAAGACTTCACTTTAATGAACTAGAAAAGCATGTAAAACATAACAAGACGTTGAAAGATGAAAGGTGTGCACCTGGAAACCCGAAGAAGATTGGATGAGGCTCTAAAATGTTGAAAATATTGATTTTAATGTTGACTAGGACTAAAGAATCATATGCCAAACTGGGCGATTAAGTCCCAGATTAGGGTTTTTGGGCAGGAACTGGTTTCTGGTAGTGTAGATTCAAGATCTACAAAAGTTTGGAATTTTTTCTATATTGGGACTCATATGCCAGAAGTGGTGTATCGGTCCAATTAGGGTTTATTGGAAATTCAAAGTTTGATTCTACTCTTGAATGTGTGCTATGTCCTTCCCACTTGATTTTTGGATTTGAAACCCTGATTTGCAACCTGTAGATGTCTTCCAATGGTCTCTAATGCAAGGTGACAACTTTGACAACTTTGAACACTTTGAAAACTTTCTCCAAGCTTGCTCTTCAATGTGTCTTCAGCCTAGAATTGCAAATTAAACACTAGAAAGAGGGGAAAATGTTGTTTTGTTAGTGGAAATGGGTTTGCCTTGGTCAAACCCCATTTTGGTAATCAAACCTTGAAATGAAATGAAATAGGAATGGAGAATGATGAATGAACAAAATGTAATGTTGCAACTCACCAAAACCTAGCAATAAAGTGCTACAAACATGTATGAAGTGGCTCCAATATATGTGGATCTTGACTCGTGCTTGAATGTGATAGATCTTGACTTGAATGCTAGCTTGAATCATAAAATCCTACATCACAATTGTTAGCTCAAAAAAAACATGATGCATGATGACTTTGATATGATGCTTGGTACTTGAATGATGCTCTAAAACACTTGATAATCAACCCTTGAATACTCTTGTAAACACTTGAATGCTCTTTTGAACTTAAACTTGCTATAAGGATGCTCATTCAACTTGCTAGGTGTAAAATGAGTGAAAGAAACTTGTATTTATACTTGTTTATGCCAAATTTCCTGAAATTACAACACTACAAGCTAACATCAGATCTAGGAGAATAAAATCACACCAAGAATTTGAATTAATTTTGATTTTTGGGCCACACGAAACTTATACACCAAAAATGGCATATGAGTCCCATTAGGCATTAATTATGGGACACATATTAAAAAATGCTTAGAATGATGCAAAATCCAAATCTGGGCCCAAAAACCTAGGTAGGACACATACGCCCAAGGTGACGTATGAGTCCCAGATCACCAAATCTGGGCCACACAACCTAAAAACACCTAAATTATGATTGGATGTTGGTTTATGCCTAGATTATCCTCAAAAAGATGCATTAAATGAGGCCTATGGATGCAAAATAAGGCCAATTAAAGCATAAAGAAGCCCAATTAATAATGACAACCCTAGAAAAGTGTGAAAGTGTGGAATAACACTTTGCAACACCTTAAATAAGGTACAATTAAGTTCATTTAGCTCACAAGGGCCCAAGACCTAATGTGAATGTGTTAAAACACATTACAACACTAAATCAAGGCAACATTATGCTTAATTTAACAAGGAGGGCCCAAACAACCAAGGAAAAGTAAGGGATACTTTTTCCATTGCCACACCAATATTCATTACTCTATCCAAAAACCACTACAAATTAGAGGCACCAATTTGATGCCTTAAAGAAATAATTTATATAGATGTCTAATACTTACAATCGAAACAATGATCTCAATGAACAAGAAGAGAAAAATATTAATATAATTTGAATACGTAATATGAAAAGAGGAAAGAACAAAGGAATCAACACATGATCTAAATTTATGAATTGAGTACTTAAATTAGCAAATATATTAGGGAAAATAAATGACACTTTGGTGATTCTAAAGAATCTAGTATTCATCATGTAAAGTAAAACATGTCAGAACGATAGTATAGGAGGTAGAAACTAATGTTTTTTGAGGTTAAGATCTATTTGTGATAGTTAAAGAGGTTTGATACAATGTGAGACATTCTGTAAGTTTATTTAAGTCTAGTACAAGAACATCCTACCCTAGTTGCTTAAAAAATTAAACATAATGTTTGAAATTTTAGAATTTTAGTAATTTGGAGACTATTTTGCTTATTTTGTTGGAGGATTAAAAATTTTAATGTCTCAAGGATGAGGCATGGTTTCATGTTTGGGAATGATTTTGGCATGATTAGAACCAAATTCGAGGCTTCATCGATCAAGATGAAAACCTTTTTGGCTACATGATCTAATCCCTTGCTAGGTTGAAAACATGAAAGAGAGACCAACTAGAGGTTTATGATGAAGAATAGAAAGGGAACCATGTGTTAAGTACAATCCAAATATCATACACCCAATTTTGAGTAGGAAGGACATACTACCCACATCTTAGAAATAAATGACATCAAAGTGGTAATAAAAGGATCCATGCATTGTCCACATAAGGATAGATGTATATAGACATGTACTTGTGACACATCCCTACATCATAAGAAGATACAAATGTATGAGAACATGCCACAAATGTCATATAGATAGATATACGAAGATATGTTAAATGTATGAAAATAAGACAAATATAATAAACTAAACCTTTACCTTGCATCCAACTTCATCTCCTATTGAGATAAAGAGGTAGTGAACCCAAGCTAAGAGACCTTGCAAGAGATCTCTCAATACCTCTTGTTGCACACCAAGTGTGTGGATATGCTCAAGATGTGTGTGATTAAAGTTATTTTTTGTTTCTCATTCAGGCAACATTATTTTGTAAATTCAAGGTTGGCTATCCTCACATGGCTTGTGAGAGGATCAATGTATAGATTGAGAGGATGATTGATCAAGGGTTGAGATTGATTTAGGAGATCAAAGGTTGAGGTTTATTTAGAGGATTGGAGGAAGGAGAATCCTCCAAGTGACACCTTGTGATTGGTGAACTTGAAGAGGGCAAGGATCAAAGCTATTTGGATGGCCCAAATTATCTTAATTTGAATAAATGGTGGAGACTCAAATTTATCAAACACGTGTGAGAAGGAAAATGATGATGTGCAATTGTGACATGTGATTGATCTCACACGTGTGTGAAACTCACATGTGGATATATGATTTGACAAATAAGATATCTTGCACATGTGTGAGAGTCATATGTGTAAAATGGAGGGTATAGATCTTTTTGGGAAACAAATGGATAGGATTTGAGGATAAGATTTTTTAAGAAGTGGGATGGATGGGACAAGTGCACAACAAGTTTGAACATGGATTAAGCATGATTTGGGATGTGTAAGTGGATTAATAACTTAACTAGTTGATTCTAGTCAACTAATTAATTGAAGGGGATTTTTGAGAGAACTAAATAAATAGTTGTATTTATTTTATTTTCAAAGTATAGGAAAGTGAATTTGATGAGCCTAATTAAATAAATACATATATTTAATTAAGAGTGGAATATAGAGGGAAGGGGGATACATGATAATTAATTAAATAAATGATTGGTATTTATTTAATTAATGTTATAAATATGGTTGAAATTTGGTTAATTAAATAATTTATCTTATTTATTTAATTAAATTCTAGAATACAATATAATTAGGTTTGGTTAGGATGTGGATGATTTTAGGTGTCTATAGTTAGAATCTATCTGATATGAGTGATGTAATATAAGATGAATAATGTATGAAAAAATGCATAAGGAGTTGAAGTAATATCTATATATGATCTTATTATATGGTGTTACTGATATATGAGTGTGTTTATATAAGTTCTCCTTTCTTATTGTATCACATTGAAGTACAACATAAACATAATATAAAAATATTAAATTTAGCCCATATTTTTCTGTTAAGACCTCACAAACCCTCTCATGATGTTGATAAAAAATATCTTCTTTTAATTTATTTTTATGATTAAATTTTTTCATGAATCCAAAAAAATTCTTCTCTTAAATTTTTGTCTTATATTTTGACATTGTTTGGCTCTTTCACTTGAACCTTGATTATTGTGATGTCATATTGTTTCTTCCTCTCCCCTTCTCTCTTGTTGCATGATTTACTCAAATTACCTTTTGATTATGCCTTGATTGAAATGCTTCTCCTTCCCACACTTTTTATATTTTGTATTTCTCACTTCATATTAGGACATTTGTCATTTTCCTCCCCCACTTGAGTGACATTTTCTTTCATGATACTTCCCTTCTCCTCTTTAGAGAAGTACACATTGATATACCATTACATTGTCATTTTGTTTCTATGGTAACCTTGTCCATGCATTTTTAATTATGATATATTCATGACATTCATCTTATATGTTTTCCATGATATATTCATTGATTTTTATGCTTATGTCTCGATTACATGGTTAGTTCACATATGACATATTATATTGAACTTTCATGATATATTTTTTATATTGTCCCCACACTTGGGGGGAAAATACAGAGGGAAGGCATTTTTCTCTGCACCTTTTCACTTATGCATCATGCTCTTCTTTTATATACTAGGACCAACACATTTGCTACATGTATGTGATCATTTTTTCACTTTTCCCTCAAATTATATTCATTATGATACATTCATACAAGTTGAGGGACACATAAATACATATAAACTACTATGCTTTCACTATATCACCTATGCACATATAGCTCCTAGGGGGATGAATCAATTACTACTTCTTGAAAATTTAGTTACATTTAAAATTTCATATTTCATGTTGTATGTATTGAGGGGGATAACTCAGTTATAATTTCTCAATGCCCCTAACAATATGTTATCATCATTGTTTGGGTTCAATTTGTATATAGATTAAGGAGGTTGAATTAGTTGCTAATCCTTGAAAACCCTATCAATTTGATGTCCTTTTACTCCACATCTCTTATCACATGGTTTTATGGGGGCCAACTTCATCACAAATCTACAATTCCATCCCTTTGCTATTTTCATAATGTGAGTGAATTTGGGTTCATGTAAATGTAAGACATTGTGCTTCATTTTTTATGTTAATATTAGTGTGAGTGTCATTAATGGCTTATGATGCTCATGTGTGTAGGTTTGAAGATGTAATCTAATAAAGGAAATGAAGAAAAATGAAACCCATTCTACAAGTTGTATACTTTTGAAAAATATGTATCCTTTTTCAAATACACTTGCTAATTTACTTGTTGGAGTATTTTTACTTTAGCATGCGTGCTTCTAAATAGATTCACATGCACATGAAAGTGGGAGAAAATGTGGAGTAGAAAAGTTGATACTTCACACCTTTACTATCTTGTCTTGTAGTCACTTTATCCTTGTTGATAGATGTGTTGTCCTATTATCTAATTTGAGACATTGTAGCATGCAAGTTGATGAAACTTAGTCTTTCCATAGTCCTTTAGCTAATTTATCCTTTGTGGTCTAGACCCAATGCTAATCTTACCTTTTTCCCTACCTCAATTGCAATGATTGGCATGATCCTATCTACCTTAATCAAAAACTCAATTTCACATTCATTGGATGACCCCATTTGAAAATCAAATTGTTGTCTTTGGGATGTAAAACTTTTAAATTGGCACTTAGTATTGCACATTTAAAGACATCTAGAAAATTCTATCATCCATCAATCAATCCATTAAGCATTCATTCAAGCATTATCATAAGGAAAATTTAAGTGCATTTCATATCAAAACATCCTTACAATTTAATAAGCATTAAGTATCTTCCATTCAACATCCTAATTTCTTTCATTATACATTGTGAACAACAAAAAAAGATCATGAATTAGGGGCAAGGAAGTGGCAAAATTCAATCCTAACATAGTAGGCCATAAAAGGAGTTCATTAACACCATCTTGATTTCAACCCATATGTTACACTAGAAACACACTAATTTAATAGTTGACGATAGCTAAGAATACAATTATAGATTCTAGTCAAAATAAAAAATCCGAAGGTCAAAATTGTACTAGCAATTCTATCTAATTATTTTTTAGGGGTTAATGATACATATGTACCAAAAGAGGCATCTTAGATTTAAAGTTTGATGGTAAAAAAATAGTTTGAAGGCATGATATTAGATAGATTATAACATTGACACTCTACCCCATTAAAAGAGCTAAGTTATCTCTAATTTCTTTGTTTCAATTTAATATTTACTTTTTGTCTTATATATAACTAAACTCATTATATTATTCTAAAATCTAATTTATTTTTTGTTTATCCTTTTAAGTTATTATTAGAGTAACCTATTTCTTCCATGGTATACCTTGCTAGTAAAGCAAAATCACTTCCAAACATGCATATGTATGATGATATCTTAAAGCAAAATCTCCAGAGGAAATGTAACTCTAGCTCCGCAATCAGATTGGAAATTGGTGGTTTAATGGAGTTAAGTTCATCCATGAAAATGGAATGCTCACCCAGACTGATACAACTACTGGCAATATCACTGCCGATAATTGTCATTCACAGAAATAATTAAGCGTCATCCAGGGGGAGCGTTTCACACTTTCTCTGGCAATGGGGGAGAAGTGGATTGAATAAACAATGGGTGTTTCAAACTCTTAAATTGTAATGCTCATGATATGCCAATGCCATCCCATGCACATCTCACTCTTAATCTCAATCTCTCTCCATTATGCAGAGAGGGTTGGTTGAAGGAAGCTCTACACATTTTGCTCACTACACACAACTTCCCTCTAAACTCTTCTACATATAGTCAATTATTGCAGACCTGCATTGCCAAGAATGCACTTTCACAAGGTAAACAAATCCACTCTCTCATCATTCAAAGGGCTTTTCCATTTGCTACAGAAACAAAATTTCAAAACAATCTTATCAACATGTATGTCAATTGCGGGAGAGTAGTAGATGCACGTAATGCGTTTGACGAAATGACAGAATTAGACGTCTGCTCCTGGAATACTATAATTGCAGCTTATAAAAGACATGGTTATCCTCACGAGGCATTGACACTGTTTCATCAAATGCAACGAACAGGTGTCCAAGCCGATCAGTTCACCTTTGCCACCATACTTTCAGTCTGTGCCAAAATAAGAGCTTTGGAACAGGGTATGGATATCCATCAGAACATAATCGAAAGGGGGCTTTTGTCAAATGTTATCGTTGCAAGTGCACTGCTAGACATGTATGCTAAATGTGGAAGACTAAACAATGCACGTGAACTGTTCTACAAAATGCCTGAAAGAAATGTGGTTTCATGGAATTCCATGATTTTAGGATATACACAAAATGGGCTTTTCGAAAAAGCCTTGCAAACTTTTAAGGAAATGCAGTCGGCAGATGTAAAACCAAACGCCACAACCTTTGCCAGCATCCTTCCAGCTTGTGCCAAAATGAGAGATTTGGAACAGGGTACCGACATCCATCAAAGCATAATGGAAGGGGGGTTTTTGTCAGATGTTGTAGTTGCAAATGCCTTGGTAGACATGTATGCAAAGTGTGGAAGCACACACAAGGCACGCGAACTGTTTGACAAAATACCACAAAAAAGTGTGGTTTCATGGACTGCAATGATTGCAGGATATGCACAAACTGGCATTCTTGACGAGGCTTTGAGGCTTTTCAAAGAAATGCCTCAAAGAAATGTTTTCTCGTGGACTGCAATAATTGCAGGATATGCACAAAATGGTTTTCTTGATGAGGCTTTAAGGCTTTTCGAATCAATGCCTCAAAAAAAGGTGGTCTCATGGAATGCGCTTATTGCAGGCTATGCACAAAATGGGTTTGTTGTAAAGGCCTTAGAAACTTTCAAGCAAATGCGATTTGCAGATGTAACTCCCGATCCCACAACCTTTGCAAGCATCCTCCCAGCTTGTGCCAAGCTCGGAGCTTTGGAACAGGGCTTGGACATCCATCAAAGTGTAATTGAAAGCGGATTTTTGTCATATGTTGTAGTTGTGAACGCCCTGATAGACATGTATGCAAAATGTGGAAGCATACACAAGGCACGCAAGCTGTTTGATAAAACACCTCATAGAGATATCATCTCATGGAATGCCATGGTTTCAGGATATGCACAAAATGGCTTTTGCAATGATGCTCTCAAACTCTTTGAAACGATGAAGCACTCAGGAGCCTACCCTGATAATGTAAGCTTTGCCTGTGTCTTATTTGCATGCAGCCATGGAGGTTTACTGAATGAGGGATTTAAGTATTTCATCAGCATGAGTGACTCTTACTGCATTTCGCCTATCATTGATCATTATGTGTGCATGGTTGACCTTCTTGGCCGTGCTGGCTATCTTGAGGACACTCTAAACTTCATCATCAAAATGCCAATTAAACCTGTGGCGGTCTTGTGGATGTCTTTGCTTGGTGCCTGTAGATCACATAAGAATATAGCATTAGGAGTATTTACAGCAACTCTCCTTTTTGAGCTGGATCCTAGAAATACTGCAACTTATGTTCTCCTGTCAAACAGCTATGCAGAACTGGGCAGGTGGGATGAAGCTCAAATGGTAAGGAGATTGATGAAAGAGAGAGAGGTTAAAAAGGTACCTGGATGTAGTTGGATTGAAGGCCATAAAATGGTACATACTTTTTTTGTAGGAGACAGATCACATCCACAAACAAAGGAAATCTATGAAAAGTTGGAGAAATTGTCTCGGGAGTTAAAAGCAGCAGGATATCTCCCAGATTCAAGATATGTAGTGAATGATGTGGAGGAGGAGGAAAAAGAATTATTCCTTTGTCACCATAGTGAGAAATTGGCAATCGCATTTGGCTTGCTAAACACGCCCCCCGGAACAACCATTAGAGTTGTCAAGAACCTTCGTGTGTGTGTTGAATGCCATACTGCAACCAAGTTTATCTCCAAGATTGTTGGAAGACAAATTATTGTGAGAGATGCAAATCGGCTCCATCATTACCAACAAGGGCAATGTTCTTGCAGAGATTATTGGTGATGCTAAGTGAAGGAATATGTAAACTTAGGCTGGTGCTATAACAGGTTGCGCCATTTCCGACCTGCTCTGATAAAGAAGGGACCAGGTTCAATTTTCAGTTTCGAAAATGTAAAAGGTGTTTTTTTCTTTTTCTTTTTTAAAAGTATTTGGAGATGTAGATCATGTTGTTGACTTAATAAAATCAGATGATAGTATGCAATGTGCATCATTGCTTATACATAGTACATACTGATGGGTTTTTGTTAAACCCTTGTTTAATGATATCAGGGATGTATCATACTACTGAATTAATTTTCAAGAAGCCGGCACATTCATTTAATAATACTCTCTTGCCACCTGCAGAGGACCTGGATAGTGTCCATAATTTGATCAGATGGATACGTTGGCATGGTGTCTGACATCAGACCTACTGAGGGCTTCTCATATGATAAGCTTATAACATGATATCGCTATCCAGAATGTAGAGGCATACACTAAGCAGCCATTGAATATGATTGGGAGATCAACAATTTCAGCACAACCATTACAACCCACCTCAAACATTGGTGTTCCTATACGTGATCAGCATTGTCAATCTTCAGGAGCATCTGTATCTGTTGATCATGGTGAGGGTTTTTGTGCTTCTATCTTTGGAGGTTGGGGTTGCTGGCTCTGTTATTTATAGTGCTTTTGCTTCTATTGTTCATCATACCATTCACTCTGTGTTCCTCTTGCCTCAGCTACTCACGGTACATCTACCTCTACTTCTCATGGTATGCTTAATATAGCTATCCATCCTGAGCATATCTTAGACTACATAGATACAATGTTGGAGTACGTCTTCTATGCATTTGAGTTCAGTAAGGACATTGGTATAAGCACTTTTGGATGATTCTACAGCAAGGGTAGTAGAGGATGTTGTTGATACTGCTGTTGAGCTGGGTTATGGAGGTTTGGATCACCACGGCGATCCTGTTACAGCCACAAAGGTA
Organism: Sequoia sempervirens; assembly: GCA_007258455.2. NCBI lineage: Eukaryota > Viridiplantae > Streptophyta > Pinopsida > Cupressales > Cupressaceae > Sequoia > Sequoia sempervirens. The sequence continues at coordinate 38,616 of VDFB02092661.1, read as the reverse complement.
TAATTTTAAGACATATATAATTCAATATCTAGATAGTTTGAACAGTTCAATTTTCCTTGTACACAAATAGTCAATTTACGAAATTTTTTTAACATGTGCTTTAGCAGACACAGGCTATTTGGGCACGTTCCTATTAAAAGCATAGTGACATTATACATCATTGTGATTCCGATCAAGTGAGTGCTCAGCAGGTGAAACAATACTTGTGCATTCTTGTGCATGCATTTGTAAATCAATTTGTAAAATTAATGATGTGTTTTTGTGGACATGGTGTTATTTGGGCAACATACCTATCAGACAGTGGTACTGTACATAATCCTGATTTAGATCAGGCCAGTGCTCAACAGGGGAAGCAATCTTTGTACATTCTTATATATGCATTTGCACTAAATATTTAAAAATTAATGACATGTTATTTATATACACAATATGTGCTTACACACATGAATGCATGTATAGTGGTTCATGTTAGCACTTAGGTGATAGTAGTCTCCTCTAGGTGGTGAACGCCATTATAGAAGACTTTTTTATTGGAGTAAGTAAAAATAAATTACAACAAAAGAACAGCTACAATGCTGTTATAGAACAGCAACAAAACAGTCCAAAGGTGAACAGCTACAAGACTGTTATTTAACAGCATCAAAATAGAGAACAAAATGTTGCCAAATTCAGCTGGATGTGATATCTATCCTTAACCTTCGCCATCATTCTATTACAGATTTATAAAGATACAACAAAAACAGTTGAAGACTACAAAGATTCAAGCAAATAGCAGGCAAACTGCTGCAGAAAAACTATGATGTTGAAGATCGTGACAACATCATAACAACTGCAGGAAAAAGGAAATTGTATGTGTGAAATGTGGGGGTGAGTAATAAACACACAAACTTCAATGAGACATATTATATTAAAGATTTGAATCAATAAAACTACTCTATTAACAACAAAACAAATCTCTAAAGACGTTTCATCATTCTCTATTTTAAGGATTCATTAAACCATTTGGCTCTCAGATTTTATATGTACCATGATTGTTAGAATGACAACTTGAGAAACAAGATGCTATTCAAAATGTAAGAAATCTAAGTTCCTACATGATATTGCATGATGCAAATGATAATGGTGATATTGACAAATGGATAATGATGTTAGATTATATGATGCTAATGCTGTGATAAGAAGCTAAAATGATTCTACATATGCTCAAATAACTATTGATATGATAAACTAAAATGCAACTATAAAGCAAGACATGATTCTAAATTAACATGATACTACAATGCAAATTATAAACTCCAAATGCTCCAATATTCCAATTGCTTCAAAACTATTCTTGCATAATAACTCTACTCAAATATGGGATGCAAAATACTATAACAAAGGGTTGTATTTATAGGATTTCCAAAGCATCTTGTGACATGGCCGTGATCGACGGTCCACATTTCGCCATGTGAGATGGATGGTGGAGATAGAAGAATCTTGGAGGATGTTCCCTTGACCAAAAACAACATACCAAATGGATGAGAAAAATAAAGTGTGCGAGAAATAAGCCATGTGTTAAAAGTTTGTTGAGAATAATTCTAATTATTTAATTTCATGTGACACTTGGCGAGGTGGCAAGAAAAGTTGTAGACATGTGTTTGAATTCCAAATTTTGGGATTTAAATTTAGTAAAAATTAATTAAATAAAACAAACTATAGGAATTCGTTTATTTAATTAAATTAGAGGAATGTGATTATAGATTTGAAGAATTATAAGATATGAACTATATAAATAAATAGAGAATTTATTTATAAATAGATGAAATATTAATTAAATAATTAGTATTTAATTAATTTAATGTCTTGACCGATTTTAGATGTATACAAAAATCATTGCCAAAATAAGACCCAGCTCCATAACATTTGAAACACCACCCGAGAGAGTAAAAAGCTCAACAATAACAAGCCAATAGTTACTCTTAACTAACCACCCCGGCTAGAACAAGGAAAGAACCTCAAAGCATCCAGACCACACTGGAAAATCAACTTTTCTCATCAAACCTGTATCCAACTCCAATAGTTTTAGCCTCAAAAGCATCAAATTGCAATTGTATCACTCTCAATGAGATCATGATTTATATTGTACATTGTTTTTATATTTGATACACTCAATATTATAATATATGAAGATCATTATACATACATTCATATATTGTACATATTTGATCTATTATATATGTTCATGGGTCTTGTGTATTATTATAATACACAAAATCATGAATATATAAACAAAGCATATAATATTAGATTAGTTAATTTAATTGATGATGATCCAATTTATATATAGATGTACAATTTTTTATTTTATTTTATATCAATTGACAATTTATATTAGTATTTAATTTTAAATCATTTATAAATTATATAAATTCCTATAATTTTTAAATTTCAAAAATTAATTTACAACTTTTAACAATCTATAAATTTATATAACATCTCATTTTTGGACTATTTTAATATTTGAAATTTTGGCTTGTAATAATTCCAATTTAATTAGGATGGTTATTAATAATTGATGGACTTAGATTTTGGGTATTATTTTGCAATTATTAAGAACTATTGCTATTTCATCAATCTATGATTTTATGGTAGTTGGATATATGCTTTACAATTTTTGACATGTGTAAGTTGATATATATGATGTTTTGACATTTATCTTCTAATGTATATACATTTATCTGTTACATATGATATTGGTTTTATAATAACTATTTTTATTTCATCAATCTATGATTTTATGATAGTTGGATATATGCTTTACATTTTTTGACATGTGTAACTTGATATATATTGATGTTTGACATTTATCTTCTAATGTATATACATTTATCTATTACATATGATATTGATTTTATGCGTATATTATATTGAATTAACGTATTGTTTGACATTTCTTATTTTGTTTAATGTTCATCCCTATGGTAAGGGCATCATGGGGAAGGATGCTATCACACCACCTTAACATCAAGGAGATAGATTTGACCCTATGTGTAGACAATTTATTTAGTGCCCCTATGTGATATTTTCTTATGTATTTTGTGTTATCTAGTTGTAAATAAGTTGGTAATATAACTTATTGATCTTTTATGATTTATGATTGGTCACTTTGTATTTCATTTTGTCAAATTTGTATTGTCAACTTGTATGTTGACACAATGGTCATTCAATCATTGATTTAAATATATTCATTGGTATTTTTTTCTAAGATTTCATGTTTAAGTTGTTGATGTGTGCTTATGTTTGCTATGACATGTGCCACTTTGTATATGCTTCATGAATACATTTGTGAACATTGATCTTGTACCTATGGTTTAATAGGTTTTGAATTTTGTTAGTCTCATTATGACACTACAAAATTTTAATTTTTTGTGTCAAAACGACAAACGTTGTCATGCATCAAACACTTTCATTGAGTTGATTCTAGTTGCAAAACAAAAAGTGTCACTTGTTTTATACACTATTCAGTTTCTTCATCCATATTTGGCATATCATAGTTGATTGGATTCATGTGGAAAGATATGCTAGTTTGAAGAAGAACCATCCTTCATTTTAGCCAAAGTCTTGGGAGCAATCACTCAATGCAAAAAATCACAGAAAAAATTGAACTTGAAAATATATAAAGGCTAGAATGAAATAATTCTATATGGATATTTTTGAGTTCATTATTGACAATGTGACAAATATTCATGCTAAAACTATTTGTCAATTGGGATATTTTGATTTTACAAGTTCTTACCCATCAGAAACAATTAAATCAGAAGTTTCATAGAGGATAGAGAAAAATGGTTTGACAAAGATTTTTCTAAGATTATTATTAATGATGTGGCAAGTTTTCAAAAGAAAATATTAAGCCAGTCAAAAGTTATGCCATTTTTCTCCTTCATGAAGTCACGAGGGCGATATTGGTGCTACTCACTGTATCACCACAACTGCCAACTATACAATTTAATTCTGCCTTGATCTACCCTTTTCTTTTGTAATTTCTTATAATCCAAGAAGAAGGAAGGGCATGCAAATGGTGAGGTTAGGTTGCTGCTCAACAAATTAAGAATTACCTACCTATATTAATGTCACTCGTGCACTCAAAGAATGCTAAATCTGCACATTATGGCTATGAATCATTATGGACTGCAAGGACAGCCAAGCCTAATCTTAAGGCTAATTTCTATTATATTTAGTTGGTTGCTAGGACAGTCATAAGTAAATATTAGGCACTTTTTGTTATGTAATGAGAAAGCAGTCCCTTGCGAGTCCATGTCTAGAAAATATATATATAGAGAGATTGAAAATAAGATGGGAATCAACCACAACTATCAAGGGGTCGGTTAGTTACCTCCACCCCAACCGGAAGGGATGTATGAGTGTGTAATGCTTCCTTATGACATATTTAGTAACGTTATTCATGGCTGCAAATAAGTTGGGAACTTGCTTACTTGTGCTAGGGACCTATCTTCCAGTCATAGTGCTAAGAGAAGTCAAGGTGTAGTACTTTTGAGCTCGAGATTAATAGGTGTCTAGGGACAGTACTTGCTCGAGATGGACAGAAGTCAAAGAGTGGTACTTTCTTGCTCGATATTGACAGGTGTCTAGGGGCAGTACTTACTCGAGATGGACAAAAGTCAAGGAGAAAAAATTGTAAGCTCGAGATTGATAGGTGTCTAGGTACAATATTTGCTCGAGATGGACAATAGTCAAGGAGCAATACCTTAATGCTTGAGATTGATAGGTGTCTAGGGGCAGTACTTGCTTGAGATGGACAGTAGTCAAGGAGCAATACCTTAATGCTTGAGATTGACAGGTGTCTAGGGGTCGTACTTGCTCGAGATGGACAGTAGTCAAGGAGCATTCTATGTTAGAGATGGATAACCTTGTTGCTTAGCTTTCCAATGGACTACAGGGAAGAAAGTTCCTAACAAGCTCAAGCAAGTAACATATTAATCACCTCGTAACCTTATAACTATAGGGAAATAGTATTTTATGTCTACCACAGGTAGGTACACCTTGAGATTTGGTCACTAGGAAGATATTCTACACATTGGTTACGAGTCTAAGAGGACAACTCTCTCTCACCGCGGGCCACATAATCCACTTGGAGGGGTGGATAGGGTTTGAATCCACTTGGTTGGGATCATTTTACACCCCACCATACTCCAGAGCAAACCATGGACATGGAACCTTCATGAGTTGTAAATATTTAAGGTATGAGCACTTCATTAATGGCAACAATCTTCTATTGGTTATTGAGGTAAGCTTTTATTTATAAGACATATATTGACATGATGATTAAGAAGAAAATGCTGATTTCTCTTTCTTTTGTTTTATTGTTAATTCAATTTCATGTATTCCTTCATATAATGATAACAAAAAAAATTTGTGCAGAAATTCTTCCTCTCGTTGGGGCTGATGTTACATAGGTATCAGAGCTTAGAACTTGACTCTAGGACCTAGGTACTCACTCTTTTGTTTCACTAAAATGACTATGGTATTGGCAGTCATGGGTCATGGAAAGAAAGGAAGAGGAAAGAAGAAGGTCTTAGGAAAAAAACATCCCCGACGAAAGGAACCAGAAGGATCCAAAGCCCCAGTTATAGTAGGGTCAAATACTGAAACCAAAACCATGTTTGACACAGAGCCATTGGCAGAGACTGTTAAGCGATTGAAAATCCATAAACGAAAAAAAATGGCTAAACCAGACGATAGTCACGAACCACCAAAGGGATGCCCATGATCAAACCCAAAAACCAAGCCCTTGACTATTAGGGATTTCCCTTTTGGTTGTGGACGCAATGCTCCAATCCTCTCTAAGGAAGCAATTGAAAAATACAATTGTGTCCACGCTAATATGCATGTAACTATGGGAACCTCCGAAAGAATCCGAAGAGGAGTAGAATCCTACTTTGTAACTAGAACTATGTACAAGATGATGAACTAGTACTAAATAAACATTGTTTCCCTTATGTAAAAAAAAAAAAAAAAACCAAGTATTAATGACAATATGAAGATATATATATATATATATTTATAAATAATGTGTTATGTTATATTTGAGAAATTGGAATGTATTTTCTTTATTTTAGGTTGAGAATCATATGTGGTGTGTGAATTTCACCATAATTCTAAATTTGATAAAGGCAAGATTTAAAACAAAACAAAAAGAAAAAGAAAAACTTCATTAACACGCTCTTTTATCCCACATAATCAATTTAATTCAATGAGGAGAAATTTAAGGAGGGGAACGAGCCCTAGCCTTGCTGAAATGTTACAGGCAAGTAGGGGTGTGCCACCTCCTAGCATACCTGAAGAGTTATAGAAAGAATTGAATGGCCTTTGTGCAAAAATAAAAGCCCAGGAGCAACAAATTGAGGATCTAACGAGGCAGAAAGAGCAAGGAACTAATCATAATAATGGAATAGGAACTGAAGAGCCAGATAGGGAACATGATGTGCACATAAGTTAGGAACATGAGAGAAGCTCTAGAATTCCCACCTACAGTCACTCTCTGCTAGAGCTGCAACGGGGAGTGGGAAAGGACCCGTTGATTCGAGAATTAAAGAAAATGTAAGCCCCTAAGTTTGATGGGACTGGAGGTGAGGATGCTGCTGAGGCATGGCTCATAGGAATGAACAAATATTTTGGGCTAATGGAACTAAGTACCAATATTAAGGCCAGGATTTTCATCTATCATCTAGAAGGAGAAGCCTCACTATGGTGGGCTCACTTGGAAAAAATAAAAAACTATGACATCAGTCAACTAACTCATGACAAGTTCACCAAGTAGTTTCGCAAGGAGTACCTGTCTGCTCATCATCAAGACCAAAAGATGACCAAATTCCATACACTGCGCCAAGGGGTAATGTTAGTAGCTGAGTACAAGTCCAAATTCATGAGCTTACTTCGTCATGTGCCTTATATGAAGGAAGAAGAGGATCTTGTGAACAAATTTATCTTGGGATTGAATAAGAATATTCTATATACAACCAAACTCACTCGACCAAAAAATTTAAATCAGTCTGTGAAGATAGCTTTGGTTGCTGAAGAAAAGCATAAGAGTAAGCAAGAACAAAAACCAAAGAATCATTCCTCCAATTACCCAGACAATAAACAAAAGGATAATCAGGAGGTTAAGTCTAAAGGAAAGATTTCTCGACAGTTTAAGAGGGGCTGAAACTATAGGGAGAACCATGGGTTAGAAGGTCAACAAGAGAAAGGAGATAAAAGACAAAAGTCATCCAGGCAAGTGACACAAGGTGATTCCTCAAGAGACAAGGAAGGCCGAAAAGGACCAGTGAATGGATGTTGGATGTGTGGAGGCGACCATTATATGAGTATGTGTCCCAAGAATCCAAACAAAACCACCAATCCCACCGCCCAAATTTATGCAGTTGTGGATAATCGCCAAGTAGATCAATAGGTCCCACTGATAGAACTACAAGGTACACATCTCAGCCAACTTATTTCTATTTTGGCAGACTTAGGAGCCACCGATAGTTTAATTTCCTCCAATGTAATTCAAAAATGTAAAATTGATCATAAGAGTCTTAGTTGAGAGGAGATGGAGGTTGAGTTTGGGTTGGGTAAGACACAAAAGATCAAATATTGCCTAAGTGGAGTTGAAATTGACCTAGGGATTATAACGACCAAGGTGGATCTATGGGTCACTCCATTAGGGTCCTACGACCTAATCCTTGGGATGGATTGGTTCTAGAAGCACAAATCCAAGTTGGATTGATACGACAAGAGGATTGAATTTCTAGATGACCAAGGGATGTCAGTGGTTCTTCAAGGAATCCACAAGCCAATAGTGGTAAGAACAATCTTAGCTATTCAAGTAAAAAGGGTAGCAAGAAAGGGAAGCAAAATTTATCTAGTAAAGATAGAAGAGGGTAATGATGATCCCGTACCTAGCATTGAAGACTATCCCATCCTCCAGGAGTATCGTGATGTCTTTCCAAAGGAATTTCTAGGATTTCCTACTAAGCGATAGATGGATTTCACAATAGATCTGGTTCCAGGGGTAGAGCCTATCTCAAAATCTCCCTATAGAATGAACACTACTGAATTACAAGAGCTTAAGATGCAGTTGCAAGATCTAATGGAGAAATTTTTGATTCGTCCTAGTGTGTCCCCTTTGGGAGCTCCAGTGTTGTTTATTAAGAAGAAGGATGGAACAGTGAGGTTGTGTATAGATTACCAGATGTTGAACAAGGTAACCATTCAAAATAGATATCCACTACCCAAAATTGATGACTTGTTTGATCAAAGGAAGGGGGCTGCTATCTTTTCCAAAATAGACTTAAGTTCAGGTTATCACTAGTTAAGAATTAGGGAAGAAGATATTCCAAAGACAACATTCAGAACCAGGTATGGCCATTATGAGTTCTTGGTGGTACCTTTTGGCCTAACAAATGCCCCCTCTGCTTTCATGAGTCTTATGAACCATGTTTTCCATGACTACTTGGGAAAATTTGTGCTAGTATTTTTGGATGACATAATAATCTACTCTAAAAATCTGCAAGAGCATGAGGAGCATTTAAGAATAGTTTTGCAAAGGTTGAGAGATCATAAATTGTATGGTAAATTGGCCAAGTGTTCTTTCTTTTAGCCTAAGGTGCATTATCTTAGACATATTATATTAGCTTAAGGAATTGCTGGGGATCCAACCAAGATAAAAGCCATTTTAGAATGGCCTATTCCTAAGAATGTGGCTGAAGTAAGGAGCCTTATGGGTTTGGTAGGATATTACCAATGGTTTGTGGAGAACTTCTCCAAAAATAGCTAACCCCATAACCTCCCTTCAACGAAAGGGAAAGAAGTTTGAATGGACAAAAAATGTGATAGTGCTTTCCAAAAGTTGAAGGAATCTCTTACCACCACACCAATCTTGCAAGTGCCTGAACCAGATAACGAATTTGTAGTATGGAAAGATACATCTTTGGATGGGATAGGTGGAGTACTAATGCAAAATGGACGAGTGATTGCATTTGAGTCTAGGAAACTGAAGGATCAAGAACTCAACTACCCCACCCATGACTTGGAGCTGGCAACAATCGTGCATGCTTTGAAGGTATGGAAACACTATTTGGTAGGAAGACCCTTCAAGTTGAATATTGATCACAAAGGACTCCAATATTTGTTCACCCAACCCGATTAGGTGGTTGGAATTCTTAAGCAACTATGAGATAGATATCTCATACATTAAGGGAAAAGAAAACTGGGTTGTAGATGCCTTAAGTAGAAGGGCTAAACTAGCTGCAATCTCTCAACTAAAGGTTGAATTTCTTGAAAAGATCAAGCAAATGCAGGAACAAGACCCCTTTTGTAAGCAAATGAGGTTAGAAGTGCAACGAAGAATTAGTCCAGCCGAGTACCATGTGGGAAATGATGGGGTCCTTCATTATTTGAATCAAATTTATGTTCTTGAAGAGGGAGGCTTAAGATTGAAAGTTCTCATAGAAGGCCATAATGTGCCTTATCAAGCACATCTTGGGGTGACAAAATTGTATGCAGACTTAAAAACTCATTACTTTTGGCCAAGAATGAAAAAGAAAATAGCTAGTTATGTCGCCAAGTGCCTTGAATGCCAACGAGTTAAAGTAGAACATTGTCATCCCGCAAGAACACTCTATCCCCATGACCTACCACATCATAAGTGGTTGGTAATTTCCATGGATTTTGTGACAGGATTTCCCCAAACTCGGAATCGACATGACAGTATTTTAGTGGTGGTCGATAAGCTAACCAAAGTAGGACACTTCATACTAGGCAATGTGAAGGATGATGCCCCACTTTTGGCTAAAAGATTCATAAAGGAAGTCATTAGACTACATGGGATGCTTGAGGTAATCATTTCTAACAGAGATAAGTTGTTTACTTCTAGGTTTTGGACCTCTCTTATGACCACATTAGGAACCAAACTCAATTTTAGCACTGCTTACCACCCTAAAGCGGATGGTCAAACTAAAAGAGTTAACCAGGTTATGGAAGGCATGCTTAGAATGTATGCCATGGATCAACCCACTAAGCGGGAGGAGTATCTACCATTAGTAGAATTTGTATATAATAATTCATATCATTCCTCCATCCAAATGGCCCCATTCGAAGCTTTGTATGGAAGAAAGTGCATAACGCCTATAGGATGGGATAGTTTAGAAATCCGTGTAACTATTGGGCCATAACTTCTTCAAGAATATGACAATCAAGTGAAAATTATAAGGGAAAGATTGAAAGAGGCTTCAGATCGTCAAAAAAGTTATGTGGATGCCAAGTGGGCACCGAAGGAATTTTTAGTAGGTGACAAGGTGTTCTTGTGTGTTAGACCACACAAAAGCTCAATAAAGTTTTGCAAAGTTGCTAAATTAGCTCCACGATACATAGGGCCATTTGAGATTCTTGAGAAAATCAGCCATGTAGCTTACTGACTGGCTCTATCGTCATCTCTCTCTCACATTCATAATGTATTCCATGTATCATTACTTAAGAAATATATTTCTGACCCCACACATGTAATTGATTGGTAGACATGCTATAGGTGGAAGACGCTGGATATATCCACCTTGAACCACTCACAATCATAGACAGGCGCAACCTACGGTTGCATAACAAAACTATCCAACAAGTTAAGGTCCTATGGGACCAATATGGGGAACAAGGGGCTACTTGGGAAGATGAAAATGTAATAAAAGTTGAATATACATAATCCTAAGGGGGGGAGTATGTCATATCCCCTAGATACCTTAAATATTTTGCATGACCCCTAGCCCCAATGTAATTTGGACTAGGGTGGATTTCAAATTTTATTGTGTGGACATATATAAATGGCAAGTGTGTTGTTAAACTCAATGTTAATGTTAATGGATGTGGTTATTAATTTTATTATGTTATTTTAAATTTTATGCATTAAATTGTCTAAGTTGACTTAGACTAATAACTTGGTTGTTGGACTGTGTGAGGTTTTTCATTGGTTGCAGGTTTCAGGGTGCATAATGAGGCAGATTTTGTGGTCTAGTGGGATGAGAGACAATCAATTGGTAATGTCATTCTCGTGCCAAGATCTTGCCTGTAAATTTTTGACAACTTGAAGTTCATTTAAGCCTAGGGCCTTAGTCGTCTAAGAAGTTGCCATACTCATCCGTCCAGCTAGGAGAAGTCATCAAATAGTTTGATTCATTTGGATCAATTAAAAATATCGAATAAGGTTAAAAATTATCAAGAATGGTAAATAGATAAACAAAATTATATATATATATATATAATTAATAAATAAATAAACAAAAGTTAAAATAAGTAAGTAAATAATAAATTATATAATTATGAAATATTAAAATAAAAGAAAATTAAAGCAAACAAATAAATAAAACTTACCATCTACCTCAATATTAATAAGGAGGAGCAATTAAATAAAAACCATCGAACCACATGAGGCAAAGAAAATAAAATAAAATGAAGGAGAAAAAAAAACAATGCACGGGAAGAAGGGCTTTGTGCACAGGAAACAAATTAATGGTGCAACCTCCACTCCATGGCCAGGAGACAGGTAGGATTAAAGAGGAATGGCTGGAGGAATGGAAGAGACAAGGAGGACTGAAAACGCCATTAATGGGCATGGCACACTAGTCCAATGCCAACCCCTTTTTACAGGACAAGGAATAGAGTCAAATTGGTTATTAATAATCTTCAAACCCCCAAAAATGGATGCCAGAGCTTGAGAAGAGGAGAGAAAGGAGGTAAAAAGAGGAGAGCAGAGAACAAGAGATTGGAGGAAGAATAGAGAGGTGAACAACTTTCCTGGGACGTGTGAAGGGCAGATTACCTTGCTACTTCAGACTCCATTCATTTGGGCTCCTCTAATCCAAGTTCTCATACTTTTTGCTGCATTACTTTGGGTTGCAATGTTGTCTAGATTATAATCCTCCTTGCTGTTTTAAAAATCATTCCAAAACTAGAAATGGTCTATGCAATAAAAAAATAAATAATTCATTTCCTCTTAGTTCTCTTTCCATAAGCTGCTGCAATCATATAATGCTTATTATTTATAAACTATGGTTCGTGTCAAATTATTTAGTGGAAATGGCTTGCTACTTACCTCAGATTGTCCTTAGATTCTAGATTACACTAATCCACTCTTTTGGGTTATATTGGGTTCAAAATAATTTTATGGAAGTTTGTATTAGTAATAGAAATTTGGAGGATAATTTCAAACCCCAATTTTAAGAGTGTCTTGAAGTATATTTCTGATCTATATTACAAAACTTTTCATTTGAGTACTGTAGATGAGGGTGCTACCACAATAGTGGTTTACACTTTCTGGGAGATCCTAATTTTTGTTGAAATCACATATTTTTAGAAAATATAATGATTTAATCCTTGAAAATTTCCATTTAAAGGATTCCAATTGAAGAGGGTTTTATCAAACCACCTTAGACCAAGCCCCCTTGGATAGAACCCCATAGTTTTAAACCATACTATAATGGAGTCTCCTTTACACCTATCAAAATCTTTGATAAAAACACTTTTTGATTTACCTTTTGGGGGAATCAAATGAATTCATTAAATTTATTTTTTTTGTAAGTATATACGATTCCTTATTATAAGCTTCCAAAAAATTATAATTTTAATTAGAATTTGTTTGATTATTATATTTGTTTTTCTTTCTTGTGAATGTGGTTTTCAACTTTGAAAATCAAGCTCTTTGTTGCACATGTGGAAAAATAGTTGATTATCAATTTTTTTTTTTAAAATATGAGTGTACCATTTATTGAAGTTCTTGATCCAAAAAAGAAAAAAAAAATAATTTCAATACATCCAAAAAAAGTTAAGCATTATACGGTCGCGCTATGTTTGAATTATAATTGGTTTGACTTAAAAACTTGATTAAAAAATATTCAATAAAACCCATCTGTAACAAGTTGAAGCACTAGATATGAGTTATAAATCTAAATTGAGAAAAGAATTAGAATTTTATCCTTCATGGAAAAAAAATTTATGTGTGTTATGCCGGTGGCGTCACTTTTTTTTTTAAAATATTTTTTATGAAAAAACTGTAGTTTCAAGGGAGATGGAAAAGTGCAATCTAATTCAAATTTTTGAAAAATATATTTAGAATTTGGGTCAAAATTTCACGAAACTCTAGTTTTCATCATCTTCAAATTCCTTATGGTTTAGCCACTATAGGTGCCAGAAAGTAAAGATTTAGTTAAAAACAATTATTTTTAGTGTCTAGTTTAGCCAAAAATTGTAAGCCACTATTGTGGGATCACCCATGACACCTCACCCACTCCAAAACCCATGATTCATAATCTGGCTATAATTGAAGGTGATAATTTGGGTCTATGCTTCAAATCTTAGGTTCTTAAACCTTAATTTCTATGTTGTCTAAATATGGTGCTATGAATAAATAAGTTTGAGATTGGGTAGAAGGGGCTATCCTACTACCATGTCATATGGAGTCATATTGTTAGAATCTACCTTTGTTCACTCTTCTTACTTGCCAGTGTCCATTAGAAACTCCATCTAAAATATCCATTGTCTATTTGATTGAACCATAACAACTACGATAATATTATGCATGTAATTCTTATTAAAACAAAAGAGTCATTTGCTGCTAAGTAAATAATCATGCATTGTTAATATTAGCAAGAAGGAATATGAAAACATAGATAACAATGTAGAAACAATGGAGCCTTTAATTGAAGTCATGAGAGGAGTGATATTGGTGCTGCTCACCATATCACCACAACTGCCAGCTATACAATTTAATTCTGCCTTGATCTACCCTTTTCTTTTGTAATTTCTTATAATCCAAGAAGAAGGAAGGACATAAAAATGGTGAGGTTAGGTTTCTGCTCAACAAATTAAGAATTACCTACCTATATTAATGTCACTCGTGCACTCAAAGAATGCTAAATCTGTACATTATGACTATGAATCATTATGGGCTGCAAGGACAACCAAGCCTAGTCTTAAGGCTAATTTCTATTATATTTAGGTGGTTGCTAGGATAGTCATAAGTAAATATTAGGCACTGTTTGTTATATGATGAGAAAACAGTCCCTTGCAAGTCCATGTCTAGAAAATATATATAGAGAGAGATTGAAAATAAGATGGGAATCAACCACAACTATCAAGGGTCGATTAGTTACCTCTACCCTAGCCGAAAGGGGTGTGTGAGTGTGTAATGCTTCCTTATTACATGTTTATTAATGTCATTCATGGCTGCAAAGAAGTTGGGAACTTGCTTACTCATGCTAGGGACCTATCTTACAGTCATAGTGCAGAAGTCAAGGTGTAGTAATTTTGAGCTCGAGATTGACAGGTGTCTAGGGGCAGTACTTGCTTGATATGGACAAAAGTCAAGGAGTGGTACTTTCTTGCTCGAGATTGAAAGGTATCTAGGGGAAGTATATGGTCGAGATGGACAAAAGTCAAGGAGAAAAACTTGTAAGCTCGAGATTGAAAGGTGTTTAGGGATAGTACCTGCTCGAGATGGACAGTAGTCAAGGAGCAATACCTTAGTGCTTGAGA
>VDFB02092661.1:0-23954 GCA_007258455.2 Sequoia sempervirens | reverse complement strand
AGGAGCATTCTATGTCAGAGATGGATAACCTTGTTGCTTATCCGTCTGATGGACTGCAAGGAAGAAATTTCCTAACAAGCTCAAGCAAGTAACATATTAATCACCTCGTAACCTTATAACTATAAGGAAATAGCATCTTACATCTACCATGGGTAGGTACACCCTTAGATTTGGTCACTAGAAAGATATTCTACACATTGCTTACGAGTCTAAGAGGACAACTCTCTCTCACCATGGGCCACATTATCCACTTGGAGGGGTGGATAGGTTTTGAATCCACTTCCAAGGTTGTGATAATTTTGCACCCCACCATACTCCAGAGAAAACCATGGACATGGAGCCTTCATGAGTCATAAGCATTTAAGGTATGAGCACTTCATTAATGGCAGAAATCTTCTATTGGTTATTGAGGTAAGCTTTTATTTGTAAGAAATATTGACATGATGATTAAGAAACAAATGCTAATTTCTCTTTCTTTTGTTTTATTGTTAATTCAATTTCATGTATTCCTTCATATAATGATAACAAAACAAATTGTGCAAAAAATATTCCTCTCATTGGGGCTGATGTTACACAAAGGAATTGAGTAGATGTATTTCCAAATTCCAAAAAAAAATACCAGAATTCTCTGCCTGCACCAAAATGGAAGCTTTAGAACATGGGATCCATCAAAGAATAATGGAATAAGGGATTTTAGATCAAATGTTGTAGTAACATTTGCACCATATTTTGTTGCAGCTTTCACCCAAAAGGTTGTTTTGCGTTCAAAATATCAACTCGAATTCCATACTTTCATTTAAAAGGTTGAAGAATCTAATAGTTCTAAAACCTCAATATTTTTAGTTCTACTTTTTGTTTATTGTGATAAGATTGAAGCAACAGTTGTAGGGATATTGCATTGGATAATACTATTATCTATCCAGTTTTGAGTTTTAGTTTCAATTAATTAATAAATAGGAGTAAAAGTGCATTCTCGAAAATAGATAGATGTTTCCATGAAGTATCCTACTGTGTAAACATGGCTCATGATGAGAATGCCATCACCAATGCCATTGAGATCTATGATTGTACGAGTGGTGCAACACAATTGATGACCTCAAATATTTTTTTCTGTTATTTGGATTTTTGTTATTGAGATCTTTTCTCTATTTGGGAATTCTTGCTATCCTTTGGTTGTGAATCATACGTATATAAGTCCCGATAAAAAGCTTATTATTATTAATGGAGACCATGTAGATTGGCTGCTTGTAGATCACTAGGGGAGAAAGGTGGTTGGTGCTCTAAGAGAGCAATTGGATTACTATTTTGCATTTGCATGGCATCCAAATGGCCACTATTTTTCCCCTTGAAATCAGGAGACCACCTGCAAGATTTGGGATGCCAAAAAACCTGAGCTCTATATTGACATTCTTGAAAGGGCGAATTGGTGCTATTCGCTCATTAAGGTCCACAATAGATGGTAGATTTTCTAAAGTAATAGCTGAGCTAGCCGATTGTGTTGTTTGACACAACTATGAATGAATTCAAGACATTGACCTCTTTGGAGGGATTTCAAGAGTGTCATTTAGGTTTGATACAGAGTCTCTTTTCATTGGAGTTGCTAATTGAGACTATGGAAGCTTGCTTAAGAACAATCGCTACCATGAAAACTTGTGTCTTGATTTAATGATTTAGTATGCAGAAGTTACAACTTGCAAGCCTTCTACATTGACATCTTGGTTTCCAGAGTCCATCATAAGCCTTTAAGTAGTAGTTGAAAATAAGTTTATTGAAGGCCTTAGAATTTCCATCCAATATGAATATTTGTATTGTTCCAGTTGGGCAGCTATGGAGATAAAGGGTGTAATAGTTGTGGATTGGGATTTTGTAGAGAAGAGAAGCTGGTATTATCTTCACTTTTGCAAAGTTAATAAAGCCAAACATACTTCTCCAAGGAGGAAATCACTTCAGCAACTTCTAGAATCCTACATGATTCTTGTCAAGAACTTGATATTGTCAAGTAAACTTTTGGAGGATAGAGGAGACATACAAGACAAATCACAATGGTAGCTGATTCTTGTTGGAGAAAATAGAAGTTCTACATGACCTAATCAAGTAACTCAAGTAGTGGAATTTGTTTTAGCCCCTCTGTAAGAAGTGAAATGACTCTCACTTGTGCATTTGAATCGCCTAGTTCACCAACACAAACATGAAAGATGATGTAACTCCATGATACAAGAATCTAGAAAGGAGAAACCAACTCTCCTTCCAAGCCTTATTGATGGTGCCATCACAACCAAGGAATATGGAAAAGATTAATTGGAAACATTTTCATTGGAATACAAGTTGTTAGAAGAGAAATATCATAATCACCCGAAGGTAACATAAGAAAAATTGAAGAATTACACCTTTTGGAGGAACTTGAGAAGTACCAAAAATCCTATGAGTTCATGCACACATGGATGATTCATGGAATGGGAGAAGCCATGGCATCTGCTTCAATAAAACTAATAATTTAGTTTTTTTTCAAATTTTCTTTTTGGAAAAGTGATTTATGTCACTTATTGTAATTAGGAGTTAGGAAATAAATTTTATTTCTAGAAAAGTTAGGTAAAATCTAACTAGAATAAATTTTATCTTTAAAATATTGTTTTTCAAAAAGGTAGTTGAGATAGTTACCAAGTAGTTACAAGTTAGTTATCTAGAGAAGCCTATAAATACATGACAATTTTAATGTAAAAGGAGAATTCTTACAAAGGGGAAATTTTAGTAGAAGACTTATGAAGACACTTTTTGGAAGATTTTTGGTTTGAGACTTTGTACCTAAAGATTTTTTGGAATTGTATAATTTCACAAAGATAATAGAGAAAGCATTTGAGTTGTATGTTCTAGATTTCCTTTTGTGTTATCATTACTGACTTCTTGTATATTAAATTGGTGATCTCTTTATGTCATTGGTGCAGGAGCACCTTAAGGTCGTTTGGAAGATCTTAGTGATTTTTGGCTTGTAGGTGGTTCTAGCCAACCACCAAGGGAATAAGGAATATGATATAAATTCCATAGGTTGTTTTTGAGAGTGTGTTAGGGTAGATTTGGCTTAGAGTCTTGAACTTTATGAGTTCCTAGACAAATCTTGGCAATTTGAGCATTTTGGCAATGTTGCCTTGGCATTTTGGCCTAAAAGTTGAAAAATAGCATTAATGTTGTTCTAAGTCCGACCCAAGGGTCCTAGAACGTGGGATAAAGGTATATAAGGTCATACAAACCCTAATAACTGGGTTGGAAGTTCATTTTCATGATTTGAGACTTGGAGCTCGCATATTGTGTGATTGGAATTCAACAACTTTTGAGTGAATATTTGCATTTGAGCCTTCATCCAATAAATGATGGATTGAAAGGTCTTGTCTGATGGTTTGAGGATTTCCTTTGTGTCAATTATTTACTATGTGAGGCATTATATTAGCCATTTATTTCAATTGTTTTCTATTTTGCAAGTTTTTGGAGTTTTGGCCTTACAGCCGGTTTAGGCCAGTTTTTGGAAATCATGATCCCCACTTGAATTCCCATGGCAAGGCTACCATGGCCACTTGGAATCAAGTAGGGGACTGTTTTTACAGTGTAAATAGTGTGTTTGGAGTCTTTTTTTGTAGGGGAAGAGTTGAATTCATCAAACACTAGGCGAGTGCAAGTGCATTCTGGCTAGTGGCTTGGAGAGGACAACAATAAAGAAAGATGATAAATGGATTGGTTTGTTCCAATAAAGAGCATGGGAGTGTGGGAACATGTATTATAGACATGTGTGTGCAGGGAGGAGAGTTGAGGAGGTCTTTGAAGCCCTCAAAGTTGGAAAAAGGATCCAAAACCCTAGAAACCCTTGAAATTAGGGGGTATGAGGACAGTCCTATGTACGGACACTTAAAAAACCTTAAACCTGGTAAATATTGAAGCCTAGGGTACTACTAGAAGGAATATCAAAAAATATTTGTGGGTTGTTAAGGCCAATTTTGAGAAAATCCAAGAAAACAGGTTCTAGGAGGCCTAAAAGGGGCAAAAAGGCTACAAGGCCTAGAAACTAGAAAATCTTGAAAACGAAGGGAAAAAGGTGAAAGTATCCAATGAAATGGATCAGTGAGGAGTCAAAACACCTAAAGAAAAACAATACCACCTTACCTTAGCCCTGGAGTGGTTAGGACGCATTTGGGTCAGTGTGGAGCTCATGGAAGCCTAGTGGCGAATTGAGAGTGTTGGTGAAGATTTTGAAATTGGTGGAGAGACCTATAAGGCGTTAGGGGTTTAGGAGAAATCCCTAAGTAGGGTAGAGTGGAATACCCTAAGAGGACCAAAGAATAGGTCTTGGGAAGAGAAAAAGTGCTCTTGAGGTATAGGGCTCCTCATTAGTCATTATGGAAATCATTGGTCATCCATTGAAGTATTGATAAAAATTGAGCAATTGATGTAAAGAACACAATAATTTCTTGGTATCTCGATTTGAATGTGCTGATACATCCTATCTCTTTGTGTGTTGATATTTATTACTTTTCTTTCATCATTGCTACATATCGAAACATGTTATCATGTAATTCATCATATAAGCTTAGGAACACAATTTCTAAACTTTATATGGTGAAAAACCCTTATGATTTGTAATAAGTTTTGAAATACAATTGGTATTTATGTGTCTACTGGTAGGGTTTTTGTATTTCATTTTCATTTATATTTTCCTTTTCCCTTTCTATATACTTTTAGGTTAAAAGTACGAAAAACACCTAAAACCCTATCATATGAGGGAGTTACCCCTTTCAAACATAGAGTAAATTTGTTAAGCCAGTAACAACCTATCCAATAGTTGGAATGTTTTTCACTACCCAATGGGTGAGTCACATTGAAATTTGCAGTGACAAATTTGCTTACCAAAAAAATTTAAATATTGAGTGATTTAGTAAGCCATGACGTGAAAGAATTTTGAAAGTTGAGAAAATTGAAATAAACATGCAATGATGGCTATGGACTTGACCAACCAATATAGTATTGCACATTTGATGAGAAAGGTTGTTACATGTATTGTGAAGAAAACTTAATGGGAATTTAGGATTTTTGTTATGTGAAATCCTAAGTTCTAGGCATAATATAAGGAATTGTTTGTTGTGGGCTTTGCTTTGCTATGAACATGACGACATAGATTGTCTAAAAACTTAGAATTCTAGTTGACACCAGGCAAGTGGAAGGATGGAAGCATTAATTAATGTGTTGGTTAATTGGTGGTTTGTAGGTTTTATGAGAAAGAGGCTCCAAATATTGAAGGGAGATTATTTTTGGATACAAAGAGATGAGTTATGATGGTTGAGTGTGGAAAATTCTCTCCATTATTCATCATTGCCTTTTGAAATAATTGGTACGAGAATATTAGTCTACCATGACTATTTATTTTTGTTTTGTTTGTTCCTTAAGTAGATGATTGTATATTTTTTGGTTGTTTTATATTTCAATACTTGTCTTGAAATATTATTCTTGTTGGGTTATAATGAATAATCATGTTTTGAAACCCCTTGATATTTAACTTGAAACCAAAAATAAGGCATGTATAGAAACCATCTTTAAAATAAAAATTGGGATATGGAACATCAAGCTAATATCTAGCTCATTGGTTAAATGAATTCATGCCCAACATTTTTAATATACTATATGTTGAGAATGGATATGAAACCATATGTGAATGAATAGTAGCCATGGCCATAGTGAAAGTTCTAGAAAATAATGTGAGGTCACCTTAGGTATTCCAATCACTTATAGTTGAGTGTTTAACTTTAGTTGTTGGAAAATATGTTGAGTCTGCTATAAGCAATATGATGGGATTTTCCTCTTGACAATATGGATGATATTTGATTATGTGAAATATGGAAGCTTTATTCAATTTATTTCACACACACACACAAAGGTATGCTCTAGTGTTTTCTTTTCTATACATTTACATGTTTATTTTCGAGCTACCACTTAGCTCTTCTAAACTTCTCTATTACAATAGTCATAAACCATTCTTTGGAATCTATGAACATATAACAATAGTAGTTTTCTTAGCTTTTATTTGGTTGAAATTATTATATCTTTGATCATCACCTATAAAAGTACCCTATTACTATAAGGTGCACATTGAGATAGATTATCTTGTAGCTATATTATTATCATAAGGAATATATTTTCAGCTTTATGTATGCTTGGGGAAGTAGAAATTGTAAACTACTTGACTTGTTCCAAAAAATATAAAATTTAATGGGAAATTGTTGAATTTTATGTTGTTTGGGGAGCATCACGGTAAGGACAACGCACCATTATTGAAATAATTTCAATAAATGTTAGAGTTCAAAAATTTATTTTATGAGTTATCTCAATATTTTTTATTTGTTACAGAGAGTTGAATTTCAATGAATAAAATGTTATGTATTCAACACCATTGATGTGTTCCAAAATTACTTTATTTATATTTATGGAAATTTGTTCAACCAATTAAATAAAACAACAAGGCTTATGAGGGCCTTTGCTAATGTATTTGGATTAGTTTAACAACTACATGTAGATGGGAAGTGATTGTTGGTACAATTTCTTTTCCTATTTAGGCTATTGGTTAAGTAGAAGGACTATTAGGGCTTATGGAGGCCTCAACCATTTTTTGTTTACCCCACATTCTAAATGAGCTGGAAATGGTAACGTAAGAGTTACTACAAATGAAATATTAAGAATATTTTTGGCATCATATGACTTCATTTGGAAAATAATTTGGTGATCATATCGGTGGTTCTATATGAAATATTTTGTACATGACAAGGTAATTTTTTGACACATTTGATCTATATGAAAGAATTATAATAATTACATTTTTCTTGTGATGAGACAATTCAAAACCTACATGTGAATTATTATTTGAAAACCTTGACCAAAAAATGTTACTTTGAAAGTATTATGGTTTTGTAATTGATTCATAGTAGTCATATGCATATATGTTTTGGTCTCTTCTTATGTTGTATACTCTTGTGACCCCATCCATGAAATTTATGGTTGGTGATAAAATTCTCCCATGATACTCTCTCCTTCCTTCACTTTGATATTAGTATGCTCCATGTATTTTATGTACTCTTAGGAAAAATATATTAATCAATAGGGTAAAAGAAAAAACTTGTGTCACACTTTCGACCAACTAAATAGTTCTGAGAGAAACTATTTCGACCTAAACAATTTCATCCAAAACTACATGGCCTATACATGGTACATAGAGTTTTGGGGGTGTAAGAGAGGGGAACCACCGCATGCAAGACCCTAGGTCACAGAGGGCCAAGATGCGAGAGGTTTCCCTAGCTTACCTCAGCTAAGTGTAGTATTAGGAAATGCAAGGCGAGAGTAATGAGGACCGTGAGGCCTCTCAGTCACTCTGCAGACACGAAACATAGGAAGGGGCTAGGCGAGCTGGTTTTCAGGTCCAACACTATGCCTTAGGAAGCTCTCTTCTCGAGGATGAAAGCGCGATCTCTAGATGACAGTGCGACACACTGGTGTCTCTAAAGTGCGCTGGCGTCCGTATGACTAGACAACAACGAAGACGAGGTCAAACCTAGAAAAAATAGCTAATGACCTAGCTAACTAAATAAAGGGCCAAAATGATGCGATTAAGTAAATAAAGTATTCTCTAATATTATAAAGCAGAAATGCAAGAGTGAAAAGGGAAAGAATGATCCCACCAAGAAATTCGGTCGCCAGCTAGCTCCTCAAAAGCACATACTCCTACACACAAAAAGAGAGGAAAATGTTGGGTGGCTGTATAGGGTCCTGCCTCAGTCAGACCCCCATTTAGGTGTTTCCACCTCCATGGAAAGCCAAGAAAGCAAAATAAAGAGAATACTATAATGAAGAGCACAAAAGCACTACAAAACAGTAAAGTACTAACTCAACCAAGTGATAGAGGAGAGGAGAGGGAAGCTTACCACCTCCACCAAGAGCACTCAAGGTTGCTTGGGGGAGAAGATGAGAGTACTCGAGCCTCTACTACAATGGTGTGGTCCCAAAATTTCTCTATTGAAGCGATGGAGTATTGCTTTGGGTGCAATGGAATGCTTGGAATGCTGCTAGAAGTGTTGGATTGAATGCTTGAAGTTGTGAAGAGTGAGCTCAATGCTTGGAAGAAGCTAAAATGTTTGTTGAAGGGGTGAATTTGAGGAATTGATGGAGAAAAATTTCCATATTTGGGTCGGTCGACTGAAGGGGGAATTAAAACTTGACTCTCAATGAGACGTGTAATTCCTTTGCAGGTTCAATCGCATGAATCTTCCAGGAATGTAAGTGCGCTATGTAGACATCTGCGCACCGTGCGGGTGTCCTTGATAGAAACGCCTCCACTGATGCTCAAAATAGGTGCCAAGTGGGATACAAGTAGAGGCCTTAGGTGGAATTAATCCTCCGAACTTGGCCTTCTAAGGTGGATAAAGGAAAAAAGGGGATTTGCACATGGAGTGAAAATTTACTCCTATACATTTTTTCCCCACTTTAGTGAGCACAAATATTGATGAGTGCTTGGTAAAGTAGATCAAGAAAGAGGTAAAGTTTAGAAATGTATACCTGAACTATCAAGGAAGTAGACTGCAATCTGGTGAACCTAAAGGTGTAGGGAAAGCGAATGACTCCATAGCTACTCAAAACTATGAAGTTGGAAAAATAAAGCATCGTAAAGGCCTACAGACTTGCAAGGAGGCAACCCCAAGATCTCTCACATGAAGGAAGCCCCATGAAGTAAGTGCCTTACAGGCCCACAAACCTACAAGGGAGGTATCCCCCAAAAACTCTAGCATTGAGGAAACCTAAAGGAAGCAGACTCCACAGAGTCTTTCAAAGGGGTCCCTCAGGAACCCTTCAAAAGGAGAGGGGGTCCACTCAAGGGACTCGCTGTTTGAAAGGTGAGGTCTAGTCATACTGCCCCCAAGCTAGACGCGAAAAAAATGGAATAGGTCTAGTTAGGCTGCCCCCAAGCTAGACGTGAAAGAGTCCATTTGAGGTAAGGAATTTCAAAGGGGGGCCCTTGGGAACCCACCGTGAAGAAAAAGGGGGGTCCACTCAAGGGACACTCAACTCGAAAGTTGATGTTCTTTCTCAGAGTGATCCATCATCAAGGAATCCTTTCGAAAGATGTTCACTTCATCAAGGAATTCGAAAGGAAGGATATGCCCCCATGTGAGGGGAAGGTTAAAGCTATTCCCACTTCAGAGGAAGGTTTTCAAGTCCTTTCTTTATGAATATGTGATGAAGGAAACATGCTTTGTTAGGGTTCCAAAGTTGAGAATGCGATTTTGGAAAAAAGTTTGCAAAGAATTTCGAGAAAAGATTCATTGGCAATGAACGCATTTTCTAAAAATTAAAATGTTAAAGAAAGGCATTGTCACACATGAGAGGGTAACTCAAGAAAATAAGAGAAAAAGATAAAGCAAAAAAGAGAAAACACAAATAAAGGGCACAGGGGTAGCCTGATATTTCGGTTTCAAAACTGCTCATAAATATATATATGTATGTATAGTGATAGTATATAAATGAACTGTCATCAACCACCTACTATATCAGGGCATGTGAAGAATGCACGAGAAGAAAAGTTAAAAATAAAAAATTGGGTCAACATGGAAGGGAAGCCTAAATTCTCCCAATGCTTTGCATTGTCCCTAATTTATTGAAAGTCAAGCACAAACATGGAAGAATGATGATACAAATAGAAGGTTTATGACACAAAAAACATGCCTGTATCCAAGCACCAACAGGGGTAATGAGGGTCATCCAAACACACATAGCATGAATATAGGGGAATACATCAAAAAACACACACACAAGATCAAGAAAGGGCCTCCTCCTAACATTGATCGGCCAAGAGGTCATTTGCTTCCCAATCTAAATCTTCATAAGGGGAAGGAGGATGAGCTGCAATGGTGAGATTTTAAGAGGAGGAGCATCTGGCCCTCCTACAAAAAAGGCTAAGGAAAAATCCCCCGCAAGGTCTTCTTCACCGAGCTCTTGTGGAGTTAAGGTCAGTGATTTCGCGAAGATTACTGACAAGGCCGGAACTTCATCCACAAAGTTAAACATGCACCCCACAGGAGCATCATTTAACTTCAGCGGATAGGACAGGCTTCACCTAAGGTTCACCGCTAGGCTCGCCGAATGATTCAGGAGCAATGACAAACACAGGGGAAGCTGGGATTGGTTCTGTCACCAAGACAGAACAAGATAATGCAGGGCCACCTTGTGGGGAAGGTGGAATCCTCTTACGTCCCTCATTTCCGAAAGGACCACACTCCACCTCTTGTTTCATCAAAGGAGATGTAATCCCCATAGACAAGGCTAGAGGTGTGGATGAAGAGGAGGAAAAAACCACAATAGATACAACTGAGGTATTGATCATATCTACGAGCTTCGGGAAAGGCTGGATATCCAAAATGGAAATTAGCAAAGGTAGCTCCACTAAAGGAGCAATGAACACCTGTACCTATTTAGGGTTAGGCATATTCGTACTTGCAATGGAGGTGGTCATTTCTTCCTCCTTCCTTTGCGAGGTGACCTGCTTAGCCAAGAGAGCCTTCCGCTGGTGCTTGCACTCGTGTACAAGGAAGTTTCTAAAACTCTTAGAGTTAGAGGCCAAAGGTTGCAAAGGAACAAAAGGCTCTTGCTCAACCATAGGAATGTCCACTATGGCTATTTCTGGCAGAGGGATAGGTTCCTGCATAAGAGCAGGAGGAACAGGCTGAGGAGCGGATGGAGGAGTTGACTCTAGAGCCTCAACAACCAACCTCTTTCTATTCACTGCCTTAGAAGCAGGGGCAGTAGGAGGCCGTGGATTGAATTCCCCTCGAGAACCTTTCTTCCTACTTTATAAATAATACAACCGTCTGGGGTATTCATTAGGGAGGTTCACGATCTTGAGCTTGGGCATATGTGAAGGAGGAATCATCGAACTCAATGGGTAGCCATCAGGCTAGCTCATCCAGTACTCTTCCCAAGAAGTGGGAGAGGACGAGGTAGTCTGGGAGGAGGTAGCCTTCTCTTTACCTTTATGGAAAGGAGAGGGAGCCGACATGGACTTCTCCTTCCCTTTTTGGGAAGGGAGAGTAATTAGTGCGGGCTTCTCCTTCTCCTCTTAGGAAGAGGAGGCAACCGATTGTTCTATTGTGGGAAGGGTCAGCTTTGGCTCCCCTTTGCGCCCAATTTTATACTTTACATAATTTTTGTAAAGCAGGTCCATTCTTGGAGGAAGCAGATCGACCGGGGAGGACCAAAAGTGATCCAATGAATTTCCACTACAGGACACCAAGGGCTGGTATCTAGTGTCATGCAATACATGCATGACACCTTCATGGGAGAATTTTAAACATTTGTGAATAACAAAGGTGATTCCATTCATGGAGGTGAGCCAGGGTATGCCTAGCTTCAACTTGAACAGATCCGACTCTAGGATAACATCAAAAACTATGTCAACAACTCTAGGTCCCACCAAGATGGACAAAGTTATTGAGCCATAAGGTTTAAGACACATACCATCATGTGTACGGATTGTAGATTTTGTTTCTTCATATTTTTAATTTTGTAATGAATTTAATACTAATGTCTCTTCAATGATAACATTCATGCATGACTCGCGGGGTTTATCAAGACTCCTGTCACAATGTTACCATTGACACGAGCAGGAATGTAGAGAGGAAAGGGTTTTTTGTTTAGAGGTAAATCTTATGATGTGAATGTAATGTTCGACGAACCGGGTGTGGGTGGAACAGTGGAAGTCACCATGACCATATTGACATAGGCCTTGGGTTGGGTAACAAAATCAGTGGGATCGATAATCATGTTAGCAGAGTGTGACGAAAACGGGTCCGTGTATATCTGCAGTTCACTATTAGCTTTCGCCATTGATTTGTTAGCATTTTGTTTATTCCCATCGAGACGAATGGTACCATCCTCCATGTAGTCCAGTATCTCATGACACAACTGCATACAACGTTTGATATCATGTCCATTAACACAATGGTACTGGAAATAAGTGCTCCCAGCATACCAATTAGGGTAGGGTTCTTTAATAGGCTTAGGAGTCAGTTAAGTTACAATCTTATCCTTCAACAACTTTTGTAAGATGGAAGTATAAGATTCTGATAACTTTGTGAACTTCAGGTTACGTTTGAGGCCATTGTCATCAACAACAGCTACTACATTTGTAATGGTCTTACCTTTCCCAGAGATTGATACAATAGACTTTCCCTCAGAATGGGAGTGTGAGGAGGATCCCCCGAATTGAACAATCATCTGTTGGTACTCTCGTAAGGCTACACATAGGTGCACGAAAGAAGGGTATTTCATAAGGGAAAACTTCTCTTTCCAAGGTCTTTGTAAGTTCCCTATGAATACCTTTTGCATGTCAGAATCAGGCAGCTGATACGAGATTTGTGAAAGGAGCGCTTGGTAGCGTGCTATGAAATTAGTTATTTTTTCATTATCTCCTTGTTTACACTAGACGAGATCTCAAAAGGTCATCTTTGACCTAATTTTTTCTTGAAAATTTCTAAGGAATTGGTTTACGAGTTGAAAAAATGAGAAAAAAGAGTTTTCAGGCAAGGAACAATACCACTCGAGCGTTGTATCCTTGAGAGATCGGGGAAACAATTTAGCCATCAACGCATCGTGATGGAAGAAGTTTGTGTACAGGGCATTAAAGGAAGACACATGTGTCTATGGATCTCCCTTACCACCATACTTCTTGAATTTAGGTATCTCCATTCCTTGGGGGAAGGAAGTGTTTAAGATTGCAACCAACAATGGGCTATGTCAGAAGAGGTGCTGGAAGATAGGTTGGATAGAGGCCTGGGAAAGATTCACCAACTGGCTTTGCATCTTACCCATATTCTGAAGAAGAGTGTTCAAAATAGGGTCATTAGAAGATAGAGGGCCAGAGGAACCTCCTCTAGAAGCCTTGCCAAGGCTACCTCCAGATCCGCCACTAGTGTGACTCCCGCTAGAACCACTACTAGAGCCACCGCCACCAGTAGGTCCTCTACCGAAACCACCACCATGACCTCTACCAGAGCCACCTTCGCTAGCACCACCTCTATTACTGAATCCTCCACCACTACCAAAGCCTCCACCACTCATCCTACCAAAGCCTCCACCACTAGAGGTGACTGGAGGGGTGAAGCTAAAGTCGAAGGGGACCCTATTAACTTTGATAGTTTTAGGCTATTCAGAGATGAAAGGGATATTGATAGAAGGGACTGTGTCATCCATATAGACAGATGTGGGAGGCATTGATACTCCTAACTATCCTTCATGCTCTTCGAAAGTGACCCCTTGTGCAAAGCTAGGGTTTTTCTAAGGAGCACATGCTTTAGTGAGACCAAGGAGGCTAATCAGAAGTTCTATGCTTGTTCGATCTTTACTCATCATATGCTTTAACTCACTAACAGCCTAAGTGACTCTAGCCATCTTCAAATTTCTTTCCAAGTGATTTTCTAAGTTGCCTAATCCCTTAGTGAGGGAGTCAACATATTCTACAAGGATTTGAATGACCTCATACTCATCCATCAATGATGGCATGGGAGACATAGGGGGAGTGGGAACGTGATCGGTTTCATTGGAAAATCCCATCTTGTTCCTCAACAACTGCTCCTGCGTAACCACACTAATGGCAGGACTAGAGAAAAGGCTCATAGAGAGACCAATTGAGACCTTCATCCTTTCCATTGAGAGGTATCATATACTTCTCCTAACTATATACCTGAAAGTTGTAGACTGGGTTGTGATGCTCATAAACCTTCACAACACTTAGGCATGCAACGGTCATGAGGTACATGAGAGAGGTATCAACACCAACAGATGAAAAAATGTTGGTTCATTTCGGGTTCACCAAAAATGTAAGAGAGGGGGACCACCGTATGCAAGACCCTAGGTCACAGAGGGCCAAGATGTGAGAGGCTTCCCTAACTTACCTCAGCTAAGTGTAGTGTTAGGAAATCCAAGGTGAGAGTAACGAGGACTGTGAGGCCTCTCAGTCACTCTGCAGACCTGAAATGTAGGAAGGGGCTAGGCGAGCTGGTTTTTAGGTCCAACACTATGCCTTAGGAAGCTCTCTGCCTGAGGAAAAAAGTGTAGTCTCTAGATGAAAGCATGATGCGCTTGCATCTCTAAAGTGTGCTAGTGTTCATATGGCCAGACAATAGCGAAGACAAGGTCAAACCTAAAAAAACTAGCTAGTGGCCCAACTAACTAACTAAAGAGCCAAAATGATGCGATTAAGTAAATAAAGTATTCTCTAATATTATAAAGCATAAATGTAGAAATTTGGTCATTAGCTGGCTCCTTGAAAGTACGTACTCCTACACACAAAAAAGAGAGGAAAATGTTGGGTGGCTGTATAGGGGCCTGCCTCAGTCAGACCCCCGTTTAGGTGTTTCCACCTCCACGGATAGCCAAGAAAGCGAGATAAAGAGAACACTATAATTAAGAGCATAAAAGCACTACAAATTAGTAAAGTGCTAACTCAACCAAGTGATAGAGGAGAGGAGAGGGAAGCTTACCACCTCCACCAAGAGCACTCAAGGCTGCTTGGGGGAGAAAATGAGAATACTCGAGCCTCTATTGCAATGGTGTGGTCCCAAACTTGCTCTATCGAAGTGATGGAGTGTTGCTTTTGCTACAATGGAATGCTTGGAATGCTACTAGAAGTGTTGGATTGAATGCTTGAAGTTGCGAAGAGTGAGATCAATGCTTGGAAGAAGTTGAAATGCTTGTTGAAGGGGTGAATTTGAAGAAGGGATGGAGAAAAACAACCATAGTCGGGTTAGTCAGCTGAAGGGGGCATTACAACTTGACTCCCAATGAGAAGTGTAACGCCTCTACAGGTTTAACCATAGGAATCTTCCAGGGACGTAAGCATGCTGCGCGGATGTTTGTGCATTGCGTGGGCATCCCTGATAGAAATGCCTCCACCAATGCTCAAAATAGGTGCCAAGTGGGATACAAGCAGCGGGCTTAGGTGGAATTAAGCCTCCGAACTTGGCCTTCTAAGGTGGATAAAGGAAAAAAGGGGATTTGCACATGGGGTGCAAATTTACTCCTATATAAGGGGAAACCCTTTCTCCCAAAACTATAAAATTATATTTTTTCCCTTTGTTGATTTAAAATGCGAGTCAATTTATGTGTAATTTTTTGATTGAAAGGGTTTTAGGAAAAATCCTTTCACCTAAAACTGTCAATGCAACATCCTTGTTGGCAGCCACCTCATTTTTTTTCAATTTGTTTTTTCAAAACTTCCACTTGAACATGATATTTCCTTAGTCAAAATGATTTAAAAAAAAACAAAAAAATACCCTTTTGTAGAGCTCCGAGTCAAGAAGATCCAAATATGCAATTTTTTGATATTTTGACTAGTTTTAATATGTTTATTATTTTGAATAATGCAATTAGGTTGTTAAAATAAAAAAATGAGGTTGATTAGAAATTAAAAAATTACTAAAACATATTAAAAAAATTGAAAAATATATGGTGCAATAGAGGAAAGAATCCTCTTCAAAAGGGTATGATTTTTTTTTTGAAAATGATAAAATAATTAAAAAATAGTTGACGTCAAATGAAAACTATCAAATTCTGGTATGTTTAACTTTAAAACGTTAAATTACAAGGAAAAGATACATAATTTTTTTTTATACTTTTTTTTCCATGCACTAGATATTGAAATTATCTATTTGGGAAGAGAAATTAAGGGGAAAATAAAATTGTTTTGTTTTTTTTCTTGACGTCAACTCAACTTCATTTTTTCCTAAAATTTTCAGCAATTCAAAATCTACTCTTAAATTTATAAAAAAAATATTAAAATTATTTTTAAAAAATCTAAAAAATGATAGGAATAAACTTCATCAAAAGTTCTATATTTCATTAATTTACATCATTTTAAAATTCAAAACATAAAGACCACTTTTATGCAGTTGAAGTTGGAATTTTTTGTTTGTGTTGGTCGATTCCTTTATAAAGTGACATAGATTTGTATTTTTACCCAATTTTAGTATATGCATTTATTATAAGTTTACTTAATATTTTCAAATGATATGTTACTAATTGCCTAATATAAGCCATGATATGTGAATTAATTTCTCTTTGCTATGGTAAGATGTTCTAGAAACATAAATGATCTCATTATGCTAAATTTCTCACATAATCTAATATAGATATATTGTATAAGTAGTTGAAGAGGATTTGTTGTTTCAGTTATACTCATTGTCTCATTTTTCTTAGCTTTATTTATATATATGCAATTTGTTATTTTTTTGTGAATACAAATTAAACGAGTTTAAGAGAATGTCTAATTCTTTATTCATTTTACTATGTGAACAATGATTTTGTATCAAAGTTTGAAAAGGATTATCAATGGGTTTACACTTTTATTTACTTGTAGCATAAACTTATCCTTTAAAATTTGAAGTAAAAACAAATAAAATAAAGAACCCTAGGCCTACTATATAAACCTAGGATTGAAATGGTTGAGTGGGTGTGGTTATTTTCTTATGTTTCATTAAGATGGAGATTAACAAGGTGAGTGGATTGACTTTCAACCATGAAGGTGAGCCAATCAGGCTTGAACCTCCATCCTATTAAGGATTAAGATAAATTGGAATTGATTTTCTATGATTAACCTAATTAAACTATATGACCTAATATGAAAAATGCAAGATCCTGACATTGCACAGACTGAAACAATAACTTTCAAGAAAATTTGGAAAGTGCAGAGGACTATGTACCCGCCCCCAAAAGTTGGATTTGAGTTTTGTAGACTGGGTCAACCTGGGGCGAATGAGTCTTTGTATTACACTTTTTCTTTATTTTTGGGGTCCTTTGATGATAGATCCGAGCTTTTGATAGTTGCAAAAAATTTAGAACACTCTCGGATAATTCTGTAGGTGAGTTTCCCTTTGTTGACAAGATGTAAGGCTTCAAATCCAACAATGAATAATTTGTCTTAAGCTTCCCTCAATCCTCTTCAAACCTAAGACTTGCACATTTAAAGAGAGGGAAAATGTTGTGACATTTAGGGGCTTTCCCTAGGAAAACTCCGTGTAAGTTCTTCCACTTCCATAATGGAAATGTCAATGATAAATTGATAATAGATAGGAAGGAATGATGAAATCACAAAGTGCTACAACTCACCACCCTTCAATGGCTTCCTTGAAGGACTTAAGTCACACACGTTGATCGCCTCAAGGTCTTGGGTCATGCTTGCTTGATTTGATCGAATGCTTTGGAGACCTACACAAGTGTTAGCCTTTACAAAAAAATGATAACATGAACACACACAAACTCACATAAGATTTGACATGATGTTAGGATCTTGAATTTCTATAATAAAGCTCTAAAATGTTGCTCTTGACTTGCTCTTGAATGATGTTGACAATAGTTTTTTCTCATGAATGCTTGTTAGTGCTTGTTAGTGTTCAAATAATGCAATAACTAGGTATTTATAGGAATTTGTCTAATTTCTTGAGAATTAAATCCTAATAGATGACATTTGAAATTTGAAATTTGAAATTTGAAATTTTTTTATTACAAAAGTAGGGAAAAGGGCCCTTGAACTTGACCAAATAACAACCAACATGCTAGACAACCAATAGAACTACCACCACATATTAACAAAACCATTATAGACTAACATCCCACACCAAAACAACAACCCAAACTAGCACAAAACAACACAAGGCCAAACAACCAAGGAACCACCAAGACTAGGAGAGAAAAAGAACAAAAATGCATATAACTTTACCCAACATATACAAAAGGGCATGTAGACCCAAAAAGGACTAGGAATAGAAGCCAAAAACCAATGAAACAAAAAACACAAACTACTTTATGGGATTATAGATCAGGTCCCATTCCTTAATCAACTACTCCAACTCCTCGGTGCACTACTCCTTCTCCTTGGTAGTTCTATCTTCCTACTACATCCCTGCTTCTTGAGAGGAGTTCACCTTCCTATGACCTTTCTTGAATTTTTCCAAACCATTCAAAGTACCAAATATATCCCTCCTCATAATACCTAGAGTGATAGAAGTCAGTTTATTAAACACCTTATCCATTATGTTCACTTTATCCTGAAGCTCACAGAATTGAGTGAGGTAAAACTCAAAGGGCCTATCTTCTGGCTGCATTTCCTCTTCATTTTCCTCTATTACCTTCCCTCCCACATCCTCCATGGCTTTCATTATCACATCCTCCATTTCTTTAGCAATCTATTTTTCCCCTTCATCCTTTTTGTCTTATGAATCCTGAACCAACTCTTGATCAACTCCCTCCTCCACATCATCTTCTTCACTACTAATGGAGTCCTCCTCAAGCTCCTCACCTAGAACCATAGAGAGTTCCTTCTTGCTAATATTTAGGGGGCCCAAAGCCACTTCTTTAGGTTCTTCATAACTTAGATTTTTTCCTTTGGTAGACTGACTCGCAAATATTTCTAACCTCCTTCCTCCTTTCCCACTGCTTGAGTTATCCACTTTTCCTTGTTCTTCCTCATCCCTTATTTTAATAATGACTTTTTTAGCCATTTTAAGTTCAGAATTATCTTTTCCTTTCCTTTTAGCATCCAAGGGATTACCAAGAGGGTTGTTGATACTCTCCTTACCTTTCACGGTTGAGCCAACATGGTCTCCTTTAGTTAAGAGGCCTTTGATGGAAGATTATTTCAGCACAAAGGGTACACCTAGGGGGTTTTTGAGGGGAGGCTTAGCTGAGGAAGGACCCTCACCATGGGAATTATTGAGATTAGGAAGAGAGTAGGGGTTTGAATGATTAATTTGGGAAACATTAATGTGGGGGTCATTTTCCAAACATGGGCCAGGAAGGGGATTGATAGAAGATACATAATTATAAAGACATTGAATAAGGCCCTAGTCAAGGGGTGGCGAAGCCCCTTTTTCCTTGCATTATTTAAGAGAAGAGAGAAAAACAAAGGAATATTTATCTTCTCATTCCTCCTAATATGACAGAGAAAAGGGAAGCAATAATTGTGGATTGTGGTACCTACCTTTGAGAGTGAAGTATTTCATTATGTGCACACTAACCACCCTGTAAGGAGCTGCGAGTCATTCCCTATCATTTCCATTCTAGAACTGCTCGAGCTTCTCCTCCCCTTCAATGAAACTATCAATGAATCTTTGGTAGTTTCTATTTCTAATTTTTTCCACCCTCAAACCACTATACTACAAGCCAGTCACCTCCACAATCAATCTTGGAGACACCTCAAAACTTATGCTGCCAATTTGTACTCTATCTTCATGCTAGGAATTATAGAATTTAGAAATGACATCATTGTTATAACCCCTCATAGCCATGAAAAAATGGGAAATTATAGCATTTTCAAAGAGCCTCCAGAGCTCCACATTCTAGCATAAATGAATGAAAGAACGTGGCCTAGCCCGCTTCCTCAGACCACCCATGATTTTATTATTATAGTGATCAAATATTAAATTTTACAAATAGTCGCTATAGTAACAGTCTGAAAAAAGTTAACAGTTTGCATAATAATATAGACCTCACAAATATTATCAGAAATTTAGAGGCACTCACCCTTGCTAAAAAACATCTGCTAAAGTCTCTAGCTTTTTGGAAAGATCTATTAAGTCTTTGATTAAGGTCCTTTCATATTTTAGAGCTTGATAAACCTTTCGATGGATCATGTACATGTTCATAAGCCGACACCCATAATCCATGTGACTAAGGACATTACAAATAATAATAATGGATATTAATATCCAATTGTAGCACAACCATCTTTTGAAATGACAACTGACAGTAGGAGGCATAGGAAATATGTGGGAAGCCTTTATAAAAGAGCTTCATAACCCCAAGGTCATAATTACAATAAGTCCCAAATCCTTTGTGTTAGGAGAAATAGGATCAAGAGTCTTGTCAAAAGGACCCCCCTCATAATACCTAGTCTGAATTAAATAATTGCCTTTGAGGGAAATAATTTTATTAATGTAAGTCTCATTAAAACTTACCTTTCCATTATTTTGAGTCTTATCCAAGATCACATGATAATTATGAGCCTTTTGAATGGGGGAACACTTTCCCTTATAAAAAAATTTCTTCATCATTTGATACTTAATTCTTCACCAAACCATATAGAAGCATATGGATAAAAAACAAAAGCAAGCCAGCATCAACAGATCCACTTTGTTCGCCACCTTCCCATCACTTTTGTTACACATCATCATCTGCACTAGACAATTTGAATTCAAATTCAAAAAGGGGTGAGAGAAGATAGGGAAGAAGAAGAGAAGACTTATCCCGAACCCTAGACTAGGGAACAACCTTACAACCAAAGAGTAAAGAATCATCATAACTCAATTAGAGTGAAAACCTCTTGATTGGTCCCTAGAAAGCTAGTCTTTAATCTGAAGCATAATGTTCTCAAACTTCTAAAACTACTAATTTGGGGAGAGAGGCCCATATTGAAGATCACATCTATAGCAACATTTCCTTCTCTAAAGATATGAATCAAGGAGTACCTTTCCATATAATTAATCACACATTTTGGGTCATGGATCAAATTATTGATCTTCTAGGGGGTTCAAGCTAGCCTTTGAGGGAATCAATAATAAATTTGGAGTGTCCCTCAATTATGGATTTTTTAAAACCAAGTTCTCTCAGCCTCTTTGTGCCTCTCCAGGTAGTGGTGGCCTCTGCTTCCATACTTGTAGCACATCCACGTAAATTAGCATAGGCTTCAATACATCTCATTTTATGCTCTTTGATCGGACCCCCAACAACAAAAATTCCTGAGTTTCCTTTAGAGAAACTTTGAAAGTTTAATTTAACCCAATCAGCAGGTGGAGGCCTCCAAAGAGTCATCTTCCTACTTAGGATAATATCCCCATTAATCTTCATCAGATCATGGTTTAGACCCAAAATCTACTTCACCCTGATGTATTTATAGTTTGGTATAGTTTTTGAGAAACCAAATACTTTAGAGTTCAATTTTTCTATGATTAACTGCTTTATGCAACAAAAATCTCTTCACTGCTCCTCTTCTTTTTTGTAAAAATTCCATTGTTCCTCTCTTTCCATAGGTGCCAGGAAATTGAAAGGGGAACCTGTAGCCAAAGTTCCTTAATTATAGGATGAAAGAAAGGACTTGAGCTCCATTGGATCACAAGATCTTTTAGATCACTCAAAAAAACCCAATCAGACAGAAGATTTTGAAGGGCCAAAGACCAGACCTTCTTAGCAAAAGGACAATGGATAAGCATATGAAAAATTGTCTCCTCAACAAACAGATAGAGTGAATATGCATTGAAAAATTGAAATCCTTTCCTATTGAGGACATCAATAGTGAGGATTCTCCCATGCATTGTAGCCCACCAAAAATAGTTGACTTTTGGGATGAGTTTGGCATTCCAGATCAACTTCCAATTGAAGTTTAGGTCATTAGAAGAAGCTTCATGGACCAATCTATTGTAAGTAGATTTAACAAAGAAAACTCCAGAGGGGTTATCACTCCAGATCCAATCATCAAAACCACCTTGAATAGCCAAACAACAATCTCAGAAAAGAGAGCTAAGATTAGAGAACAACTCAAAATGAGGCAACACAGTGCTACCTCTTCTTAACCATAGAGAGAGGTACCATAAAGTATAGTAAGGTCTTGTTTTAGTAGAGTTAATTGGGCCACCAAAGATAGAGTAGTGTCTTTCCCCACATGAGTAAGTGCATGAATCTGTGACACAATTTTGGTGCCAAATTGTAAAAAAAACCTGTAACAGGCCATATTGTGCTCACCAAATTTGGCACTTGCCAAATAGGCTTGGTAATACGAAGCCTATTTGGTGAGTACCAAATTTGGCGCTCACCAAATGGCTTGAATTTTGCAATGAATTTTTGTGAAATCTTTCTTCTTCTCTTTCTTTACTAGGGAGACTATATACATGAAATAAAATGGAAATTTACTTTCTTATACTTTAAATTATATTTCATGTATATAGTTTCAGGATGTTTGAGAGTGGTTTCAGATCTCTAGGAGTTATAATGTAAATTCTAGTTTTTGGAAGATCTTAAAAATTTTAGACAAAATTTTAGTAATCAGCATGTCAAATTTCAATAATTAGGAGGTCAAATTTTAGTAGTCAGCAAGTTGTCTCATCTTTCTCTCTCACTCTATCCTTATTTCTACTCTCTATCTCTCCACTCCCTCTCCCTCTCTCCCTTCCTCCCTCTCTCCCCACTCTCTCTCACATGCCCCTCTATCTCCTCCCTACATCTCTCTCCCGCCCTCACCTCTCTACTTCTCTTTATCTCTTTTCTCTCTCTACATCTCCTTCCTTCTCTACTTATCTTTATCTTCCCTTTCTCTCTCTTTACCTAACTCTCCCTCCATCACTTTGCATCTTACCTATGTCTCCTGCCCTACCTCTTTCCCTCTCTAATCCCTATCTCTCCTCTCCCTCCCTCTACCTACACCTCTCTCTCTCACTCTCTATCCATCTCTTCCCCCTCTTTCTCTCTAAATCTTTCCTCTCTATCTCATAATTCTCTCTCCCTCCCTCTCTATATCACCACTTTCTCTATCTCTCTCTCTCTCACACACACACAAACCTCTATCTACCTCCCTAATACTCCCTCCCTCCTTCCCTCTCTACTTCTCTCTATCTCTCCTCTCCCTCCCTCTCTCAACCTCACCCTCCCTCCCCTTATTTTTGTCTCTCCTCTTTGAATCTCTCATTGTCCTCCTCTCCCCCTCTTCTTTTCCTTCAATTGCTACTTTTCTCTATCTCACCATTCTCTGTCACTTCCAAACACAATTTATCTCCCTCCCTACCTCCTCCCTCCTCTATTTCCTACTTTCTATCTCTCCTTTCTCTTTCCTCTATACTACTCACTCCCTCTCCATTCTCTTCTCTCCATCCTCTCTATTCCTGCCCCATGTCTCCTTCCTACCTCTTTCTCTATCTATACTTCTATCCCTTTCTCTCCTTCTCTACCTACCTCTCTATCTCTACATCCCTATCTTTTCTTTCTCTCTCTCCTCTCTCTATCTCAATTATTATTCACACCCCTACTCCTGACTCTCCTCTCTAAATCACCCTCCTCTCTCTCTCCCACTTTCCCTCACTCCCTCCTCTCTAAATAATCATTCTCTCTCTATCCACTTTCCCTCCTTCCCTCTCTCTGTCTCACCTATCCCTTTCTACCTCTCCCTCCCTCCAATCGCTGTCTCTCTCTCTTTATCTCTTTCTCATTCTCTCCTTATGTCTCTACTCTCTATATCACCACTCTCTCTCCATCTCACTCTCCCTACTTCCCTCTCTCCCTCATATCCATCCCTCTCTCCTTCCCTCTCTACCTACCTCTCCCTCCACTACCTATCATTCTCTCTATCTCTCTCTCCCTCCCCCCTCTTTCTCTCTTACTCTCTCCTTCCCTCTCTACTCTCTATCTCTCCCCCTTCTCTCTCTAAACTCTTTCTCTCTCTCTCTCCCCCTTCATCTCTCCCCTCATTTTCTCTCCTCTCACTCTCTCTCACTCTCTCTCACTCTCTCTCCCTCTCACATACACTCACCTCTATCTCCTCCTTTCCTCTTCCTCCATCCATCCACTCTCTACTTCTCTCTATCTATCATCTCTCTCTACACCTCCTTCTTTATTTATCTTTATCTCCCCTCTCCCTCCATCCATCCACTCTCTACTTCTCTCTATCTATCATCTCTCTCTACATCTCCTTCCTTCTCTATATATCTTTATCTCCCCTCTCTCTCTCTTCACCCACCTCTCCCTCCATCACTCTATATCTCAACTATGTCTCCTCCCTACCTCTTTCCCTCTCTACTCTCTATCTCTCCTCTCCCTCCCTCTACCTCTCTCTCTCTACCCCTTCCCTCCCTACTACCATTCTCTCTCTCTCTCATGCACACACACACACACACACTCACCTC